>VUQR01031592.1:30237-72183 GCA_015108515.1 Hemichromis elongatus | reverse complement strand
AAAAAGGAAAAAAAAAAAAAAAAAAAAAAAAAAAAAAAAAAGGCATGAGAGGCAGCAAATAAAAAAAAAAAGTGGAGTGAAAACAACAGTTTCCCCAGTAGGTGTAGTGACAGCCAGGCCATCTGGCCATGTAGGGATCACCACGAGTCCCATATGTACGCGTGAAGCTCTGGGGAAGGTACATGCATGCCTGCATATATTCAAAACACAAAAACACACACTAGAACACATGAGTGGCCACCAATAAAGATTTACCAGGCAAAAATCAAACACAGATAGCTGTAAGGCTGACATATGTACAAGACTGCATTTACACATAAATTTGTATCTCCCTCCATAAATGCTGCACATTTGCTCTTAGGAGAGAGAGAGAGAGAGAGAGAGAGAGAGAGAGCGAGCAGGAGCGAGAGAGAGTCTAATGAAGTATGAGGGGAGCAGAGGGTTCTAGTCTCACAGCAGTGCAGCCATTAAAATGTCACCCAGACAAGGCCAAAAACCAGCTGGAAGACAGCACAAGCGGCACACTTGCACACAAGCAACACAAACACTCCTGCAGAGCTGTGAGAAGATGCTGACTGCAACCACCAGAGCGCTGCATAATTCATGCAAGACCAACTAAGAGAGAGCGAGTACGTGTGTGGACATATGTGTCGCTGCATGTGTCGGTACAACATGCTCTCTTTTTTTGTTTTGTGTTTTTTTTGAGGACAGGAAGTCTGTGGAGGTCAAATGCAGAGGCTGATCATACTTTACTGCAAAAATTCAGAAAAAGACAGCTAAAAATGAGTATGTGAGCATCATTTTCTCTTTTCTTTATAGCACTGCACCACCATCCCTCCTTTAAGACACCAACCAAATGTTTTAAAAGTCATGATTGGTCTTTTATTTGTACTATGGTATGAATACAAAGAGCTTCCTATGTGCTTCTAAACCACAGCCTTATAAACTTTGTTTTGAGTCACTAGACCTCGGGGACGGAGGAAGAAAAGGTAGAATGTGAAAAAAAATACATAAATTTTGGACAGACTCGACATGTAAGTAAGTCACAAGGACGCCTTGAGACACACCATCTGTTCCTCCTACTCTGTACAATCTTTGATGACTGAACCTTTTAAATCAAAAAGGAAAAAAAAAATACTGTTTCACTCAACAGCATGCAATTTGCATAGTGGCATTTTTAATTAACTGCATTTTTCATGTAACTAACACAGACAGGGCTATTTTGAAGCAGAGCATGTAGAGGATCCATCGTGCACATGTTTGTGTGCATGTATGGGTGTGTGAGTGCTGTCACCTGATGTCCCGCTGCATTAACAACTTTGTGTGTGGAGAAGGGGAAAGCTTCGTTGCTGAGGTCTGTGTCTAAAACCTCCTGTAATACCTCCCGGCTGCAAAAAAAAAAATAACAAGAAGAAACTCTGGCAGTCATTCAATACATTTTTCAGCTGCATCTGTGCAACCAGAGTGCAGAAAACACAATTATTTTCGACATTTGGTATATGTTTTTCCAAGCACAAATAATGCTGGAACAATCCAAAAACACACCAGCTCTTCCTCCACAATCATACACTCACACACATCTCAATATTACGTAAAAAATGAGTCAAGAGTGACAAAAAAAGGGGCGACTAAGTTTAGCTCACTGTGCTGCTTGTACAATTGTATGTTTGTGAGTGGGCAGGTACAAAATACAATGTGTGAGGCCTCGTCGAAGAGATATTTTTTGTAACATTGTGGCAAAAAGCCAAGGATGAAGATATCAGAGGAAGGGTTAAGAATGCAACTGGAAGGGTGTCCTCTAATTCAAAAGAAATACATGTGTAAATAAAATAAATGAATGCTGTTAAAGTTCCCTGCAGAAATATAGTTCGAATATGTCGGGTTTCTAACATATGTATGTGTGCAGGTGTGCACCCATGTGTGGGGCTAATAATAATTTTCTTTGTCCCACTTTCCAGTTCCTCCCATCCCTTTCTCACTGAACTTAAGAGCCCAACAGCAAAGGCTAATTAGCTATATATAATCAGTGAATTGCTCTGTTTTGTATGTGTGTTTGCGTATTTGGCAAAAGGGGCACTCGCAACCACCAATTTGTTTCTCCTACTTGAAGCATCACTGTGGCTCTCAGCTGTGCGTCTGAGAATCCGCATCCACACAAACAAGGCTCGATTAAAGGACGTCGCATAATTTCATCCATTATACAGCGCACAAGGTGCATAATTGCAAAGCGAGTGGTTAAGCACTACTTTTGCCCACTGGAACCCACTGCCAAAGCTGCGTGAGAGAAAAGCAGCAAGTTTAAAGACTCCCCTATTGAGTGAATTTGAATGAGACGACTCAGGGAGGGAAAACACGGGCAAACACATTTCCATAAATGCTGCAATCGCTCCTCTTCTCATGCTCTAAAGGGATCAATTTGCTTCGTGAGAAAACAAAACCCTAAAATGCTGAATTTCTCAAATGTGGCCAAAACAATACGGAGGAGCTAAAAATGATTACAGTAATGTGCGCAGAGAGGCAACACAGATGCCAGTCATTTCTAAATCACACAAACATGCACACACACACGGGTGAAAATAAGCACACTCATGAAATAAATTTGCTTTGATGCTAAAGAAAAGTCAATGAACGCCACAATCATCATAGATATTGTCTTGTGGGTATGAGCATATAAAATGAATCACACACACACGCACACACACACTAGGCTATCTAGCAGTGACGCGGTGGTTTCCAGTTTGACGTAAGCAATAAAAGCAAGAAGGATAGAAAAACCTAGAAAAAAGGGAAGATGACACTGAGAATGGGTAACTGAGCACAGGGGGATGTGTGAGAAAGAAGTGGATACAATCCACAGAGACAGAGAAAGAAACTTAGGAGAACAGGAGAGAGAAGCAAAGCCTCAAGGAAAAGAAATCGACAAAACCCACACAGGGAACAGAGTGGACTAACCCTGCTGCTGGTGAGAGGGAGGAACAAAGACAGAGGGCGGTGAGCTGGGGAGGAGAGGAGGTGAGAGGGGAAGAAAAAGATAGATGAGGAGTGCAGAGAATAAAATAAGGAATAGGTAAAGGTGGTGTAGCTTCACTATTTGAGTGTTGAAGCTGTGGGAAGGATAAAGAAAGCGTTGATCTCCTTCCTTATCTGCAGTAAGATTTTTACTTGCACAGTGCACAAATTTGAATCATCGTTGATGTTGGGTTAAGCTGAAAAAATAATGCTATGTGACAATAGGTCTTATGGAGTGATGAACTCAAATTTCAAATCTCAACATTATTGAAGCAGCATGTGATCATCTTGAATGGAGAAAAAAAAAATCATCCAGCATCCAAGGAAGAGCTTTGAATGTCTGTCAAGTAGCCTGCAGAACTTTCCAATAGTGCAAACTCTGTTTTTACTTCATATCCTTGACTTCCATGTGTGTCTGCACATGTATTAGTAAATCACTGCACCCATTTTCTCTAAATCTCTGACAAACTGCATCATTGACGGAGTCTAATGAAAATTATTTACGCAAGATAGCAGAATTGACACTTAGTCCTTGAAACTCATCACTAGTGTTCAACTTGGAAGCTGATACAAACTTTTATTGGATTTATTATTTTCAGCTCTGAGGTGCAGAAGAGTGAACTTGAGAAGCCCTGAAAAAATAATCTAACCAGTAAATGTGCAACCTTGTGATATCATGCAGTAGTAGGTTGCATTCTGAGCAAGCTGTACCCTAGGTTCTGAACTTCACAAGGTTTACAAGGACTTTGCAGGTCAGAGTGGATATCAAAGGTTCCACCAGTCTCAGTAGCCCACAGTTGGATACACAGCTTCCAAAGTTGACATTCATTCCTAGCCCTCTTTCATTCTCCACCTTTTGGGTCCCTGGATGCTGATCATCCCCATGTCTTCTGAGTGGTCCATCAACTGGCAGCGAAAGCTTTGATCCTGAAGAACTGTTCTAATGTGGTTCCAGTTGTGTTCTGCCACACCGCCTCCAATGGCCAGATAATATGCATCACCTGGAGCAAAGATAGATGGCGATCAGGTCAAGTATAACAAAAACACAATGCATTGAAAAAAAAAGAAAGAAAAAGAAAGACAGATTAAACTACTTTGTAGTTGAAAGCTACATTATGTGATTTAAAGATGACATAACAGAGGATATCATATTAAGATGTTTTGAAAGTTGATTCTGTTGAATCCTTCCCCTAACTTTATGCAGAGATGTTCAGCAGGACTTGTTAAGAAATTTGCATAATTAATAGAGCGGCAGCAACTTTTTCTTCTTTTTTTTTTGGCATTTTAATTGCCGCTTTCCACCGAAGATGTCATTATGTAACATTAATTACTTAATAAATTAATTTATCTCCTGTGATTCATTTGCACCCTGGGGTGTTTTAAATCAGCAGCTGAGGTAATAGAAATTAGGGATACCTGAACAGATGTTATTTTCTGTGCTTTTTTTGATGTAGTGGAGTCAAAATGACAACACAAAGAAACAAACTACTGCAAGGTAACATCAAAAGGAGACCCATCTTTCACTATATTGTCTTATTTTGAATGAGACAAAAGTAAAAATAATTAATAAATGTGGATAAAAGGTACTGATTGGAGAGAAAGAACCACAAATAACTTATAGAAAAAATAACAAGTTTGAAATAAGATAAAACAAAATTGCACGTTTTTAAAGCAAATAAGCAAAATACAACAGCTATGCTGACACATACTGATGCAGAGATAGAGATGAATGAAATAACAGTAATAGGTAAAGAGTACAGCAAATAACTGAAACACACACGTCTACACACTATTTCTCACCGTTGGAATCTGGTGCCAGGGGCAAGTTGGCAGCACCGGGCTCCAGTCTGCTCACAGTCAGGTCGGCCTCTGACCCTCCTCTTTTATTCAGCATGCAGGTATACACAGTGGTACCTGCAATACACACATAAACAATTAATACGTGCTGCAGACTTTGCAGACATATTTTAAGCATGCTGTCGAGTGGAAACAAGCTGTTGGAAGCGTGCTCTGCTGGCCCCTATGTGTGAACGGGGATGAATATTTAATACATTCAAGTGTACTGACACTAAGTTCACAACTTAGCTGTTCTGAAGGAACAATCATCGCTCTGATCCTGTTAACGCATAAAAATCTGCTTTTTTGTAGCTCAGTACTGTGCAAAAGAGCCGCACGTTATTCGTTGGTAATTTGCTTGGAAAATGGGAAATAGGTGTAGCAATTTACTTTCTATGTGAAGCTGGATGTTTGTCGTGGTTGTTTCTTTCTTAAAAAAGAGGGGTTAACCTCTCCCTTGATTTTCATTATACTTTAGCTTGGACTTCTAGCTGTTTCAAGTTTGCGTACTATGATAAGTAACAAGAAATTTACTTCTTTCTTTTTTTTCCAAATCTGGAATGATTTCAATGCAATGGCATTTGATCACATATGTACAGATGGAGTCAGAGACAAACCCAGTCACACAGGCTGTCTTTAACAGACTCTCATGCACTCTTGGAAAGTATTAGTTGTTACTAGATTTAATCAGGTCTGAAGACTACAAAAAGAAAGTGAAAAACATTTGGGGGGGGTGATGTTATAAAGATGCAAGTGTGCCAAACCTCAGCAGATGCCGGTGTCATACATTTTCTAAACCCACACAGAAAAGTAACAGAGGCTTAAAACTAAAAGGATTATCTGTCTTCTCCCTTCGTCAGAACTTGATCTTGCTTTTGGAAAGGCTCTGGGGCCAGAAAAGTAGCAATGTAAAGAACGCAGCTTCCAATTTCAAATCTGCACAAAGGTAGGATTCAGACACAGCTGTCAGTTTGGTGATTGTGACAAGAATACAAGAAAATGAGGCAGTAGAGACTCTTGTCGCCACTGTTAACAGCACACCAGACACATTGCGCGCTGGTATTTAGAAGTCCTGTATTGAAGGCTGTTAATTCCTCATGTGTTGGCATCTTTTTCATCACTCTATACACGTAGCTGCCCTTTTTATCCTGTCGATCTTTTCTCCCGTTTCTTTTTCCTCTTTTTTCTTTTTCTCTGACCTGGCTTCTTGCTGACATCAGCAGTGAACAGCCAATCAGCTGCCTTCTTGGCATCAGGTCCAGTGAGATAGAACTTTCCAAAGTAGGACATGTCAAACACAGCCACACTGTGTCTACATGAGAGGCACTCGTTCTTAATCTAAATAAAAATAAAACAAACAGAAAGAACATTATAGCAAAAGTGCAAAAAACAAATTGCCCCAACTCTGCAAAGAACGATGTTTCTAAGAAGAATGCATGTTATTGTCAGATCCCTGAAGGCAACATTCATTACAGCAGTGAAGAGAGATTTTAAAATCAAGGTTAACATTCTCTCCTCTAATTTAATCCTGCAAGCTGCTGAGTTGGCGTGCTTTCTCCCTCGATACCATTTAAACACCATTAAAATCACCGACTTCCCCTTAGAAGCCTTCAGTGTGCTCGTACTCATCTGACCGCACAGTAACACTGCGCTATCGATCACCCACACTCAATCACACGTAGTATTTACTCTTAGCACCGTCTCTTACCACGTCATGATGTGGAGGGAAGTCAAAGGTGTACTCTTGACCCAGCAGTTCATTGTATTTGTACTTTTCATTCCTCTTCACATCATAAGCACCGTAAAAATCATAGTCTTTAACCTGTGCAATATGACACACAAACAATTAGAAGCTAATTAATCATTACTGTTTCTCAAGAAACAAAGCAGGATGTAGAACTGGGCCAGACACTGTGGTAGCATCATCTATTATTGGCAGTCAGTATGTTCTAACAGCCTCTATCCAGCGAGGCTTCTGAAAAATAAAAAAAATCACCAGGACAATTATATAAAAGTGTGCCTGCGACTATGTGTAGTATTCAGAATATGTGCAGTGTAAGTGTGTTTCTTACAGGAGCAGGTCCTTCTTTGTTAAACCAGCCAGGTCTCTCCCAGCCATGCCGCTCTTGGAACATGCAGCCCTGCTCTGTGAGCACCTGAAAACAACCACATATACAGAGCACAGTCCAGCAAAAGCAGTACAGACTAAGAAGTGTTGGGCTGTATTTGAAGAATTGCTATTTATTCACTAAAGGGCAACATGGTGAACTAACACAAAACATGGACACGTTCTCCCACTGTAAAGTGAGGGCGAAAGTGGGAGCAAACAGTTGGCAGTTTACAAAAGAAGAAAACATACATGAACGCAGTCGATGCTGTATTTCTGGACACCTGTGGATCCAAGTACAGTTTCTTTTTAGCTCTGTTATCCAGCATGAATTGAAAAACTCTAGCTGAGAGGTATTGTGATAATTCTCTGTGGTTTGGCCACAACAAACAAACCTCCAATCACACCCAGTCTTTTGATCCATTGTCAGTATAAAGATAATACAGTACATTTTGCCAAAAAGAGCAAAAAAATTGTCTGGCCTAAGCATTAAAACTCTAATCCAACATCACAGGAATCGATAAGATTGAAAGTACACTATTAGTAAACTGCTGTAGAAATATTAAACTTCTTATTTCTTGAACAGTCTTTAGATAAGATATATCAGGGCTTCTTGTTAAACTGACAGTCGCCCACAGTTGGTAGGTATGTTCTGCTATGCTCTGCTCCTAGCAGGCATCTAGCAGTCTCTTGCCAAAACTTCCCACACTAGGCTATATTTACCATCTGTGCTACCGAGGTGGAGAAAACGTGTGAGCAGCAGTGTCAGAGATGGCCTGCATGTGCTCTGAAATAATCCCATATTGCCTGTTAAAGCTAGACAGTCTCATTATTTGCATAGCTTCCCCGATTGATCCAACCCTTAAGTACCTCCGAGCAACAATCCATTAAACCTTTGTGCTGTTTTAAATAGGAAAGGTCACAGGTGTGTTACACATGAAAAGATTACTTGTTGTTGCGCTAGATAGTCATGGATGGTAAAAATAAAGTAAACCCTCTCTCAATTCTAAGACTTTTCCAAATCAAGGTCTTAAAAATTGTTAAATGCAACCTCCGAACATAATATATTACACCATAGTTTTGTGTATGCGAAAGCATACAAAACACTTTTATCACCATTAACCTGAAGTAATGGATTTAGTCATAGAGAATTTTTGGCCCACTCTTTAAAACTTTGTTACAGTCATTGCACTAACTCAGTCCATGTCTTGAGTCGCATCCTGTTATAGATTTGCTGCTGTGCTTGAGATCATTGTCACTCAAGAGTTCACCTCAGGAGGTAGCTCTTGGGTTTATGTAGCTTCTCTGAACATTGCATGGTCTGGCCTTGGGGTGAATTTGGCTTGACTTGAGTAACCTTTCTCACTGTACAATGATGGGCTTCAGAATGGCTGAAAATAGCACCGTTACCCTTCCAAGACAGAAGGCAGCAACAATCACTTCACTGCTATCACTGATGTCTGTGTTAACACATTTCTGACTACTCCCAACCTGCTAAAACTTTACACTTGCTGATGATCAGTTAATTTGATTAGCAACACTTGGCTACTATTTACCCTCTTGATTCCTATGGAAGCAGTAAGGTGTACTTAGTTCTAGATTAATTTTTTACATAGACAATGACATGGTGTAATATGGCATGTGTTGTTGTTCATCTCAGGTTTTATTTCCTTGATTTAAAGATGACCAGATGGAGTCATAATATTTAAACCTTAAAATTGAAAGAGGGTGTATGTACTTTTTACCATGACTGTAAATTATTTTGCTTTTTACTGACTTTATGCTCAATCTGACTTTATTTTCATATATCATATATATTTTCATATATCATAGATCCAAGTAAACAACAAGATCTTCCAATGACTATAACAAACTTACGTTAAAATGATTACAAATTATTTTTATTTCATAGTGAAGAGCAAAAACCAAATCCAAATTGTAAGATATATGAGCTCTGTTTTTTTTTATTAAATGAAGCAAGCTCCGAGAAAGCACAAGACATAAGCAACAAGACAAATTGTCAATGTTACTAATGGAACTTGTGTTAATAATCTGTCATGAAAAGATGCCTACATCTACGAGTGGGGATACAAATTGCAGCAGTTAAATGTAAATGAATTCTGGAATAGGAAACCATGTCTAAGTGGATCATTAATGCATAAAGTGTGGTAGTGGGGCCCATTAAAAGTTTGTGCCAGGCTCAGGAGGGAGGGGAAGCTGAAAGACATCTGAGACCAGGCTACTGAAGCTAAGTGTAGCATTTAGATTCATGTTGGCAGGGGTTGCATTATTAAATGTAACTGCTGGGGATAACTTACACCTCTAACTGCCTTCTGCTTGAATCAGCTGCCTCTAGGTTTGAACAAAGGCAAAGGAATGAGAGTGTGAGATCACCGTTTCCCAAATCAAAAGTTTACAGACACTTGTATGCCTGTATTTCTCAAGTCTTTTTAAGTTCCTTTTTTCACATTCACACACACAGAAATGTGGCTGGGGTTTCAGCAGCATCATTTATATGTAGATTTGTTCTATCTGCACATTTCTGTCTCAGTTAACCAGACAGCTGTTGTGGTAGCAGAAGTGTAGAAAGAGAAAGAAAGGGGAAATAACATGCAGACTGTAACGAGAATAACAGAAGCAACCCAATTACAAGAAGAAGAAAAAAGGGACGCAGACTTGTGTGAATCTTACAAAACCTGGATAAATAGATGAAGAAAACTAGATTTGACTGAAGGAGAAAAGTGCAAGTGTTAGATGTGAAATGACAAGTCAGGTTGCATGCAGGGAAAAACAAGGACCGGATACTGGTCCACAAGCCAACATGCATGTTTGTCTAAATCACAACAGATAAGGTACGTAAATGACCTCACGGTTACCCAACTAAAAGAGCTTTAAGGAAGCCAAGGCTAAGCTTAATGTTTATCTTAAAGGAAAAAAGAAAAAAAAAAAATCACGCGTATCTTCTTGCCCTTCACCCACCCACTTACAAGCTTCTGCTTGCCTTACTTTAATAAAAAGGTTTAAACTTTTCATCTGTGCCTGAGTCCTGTGCTCTCTGTCACCATTTGGCTAGACTACCTTTTCATACAGTAGTTCTTTTCTCTCTGCTCATTTCTGCCCTTATCTCAAACTCATCTGTGACTCACACCACAGCTGAAAGGAGTGTGACTCTCCCAGCACAAAGACAAAGCAGGTGGGTCACTTCCTTGAACTCCTCATGGAACACCGTGATTAGCTGTCTGCACTGGAGATCAAACAACTGACCTACCTGGTGGAAAGGATCCTTCCTCATGTTTCGGCTGGCCAGCGGCTCATCAAAGGGGAACACCACAGAGTAGTTCTTAGCATACGACTCGTGACTCCTCTCTCTGATCCACCGTTTGTTGTCTGTCAGCGAGTTATGAAAGCGCCTGAGAAAGGAGGGAGACGAATTCTAAAGATGCTCATTAAAACTCACAATCATTCAGACTCCATTAAAAACTTCATCTTTACTGCGGTTCCAGCTGACTTTTGTTTAAGTGATAAGCTGAAGAATTTTAAGTAGATTTTGTGGAGTGATGCACCTGATGTCATAGCCATACATGTCCTTTTCAGGGCGGCCATGTATGATCCAGTGAGCCAGCTCTCTACCACAACCACCTCCCAGCATCATCCCTGAAACAGAAGGTGTAAGGATCAAAGAGATGTTGATCAGTGCATTTTTATTACTGCTGAAACCATTTTAACCAGTTTTATGTAATTGTGGAATAAAATAATCACATTATAGCTTCTATACTGTCTTTTAAAACTGAATATGTTTGGTTTTTGATTAAAGGATGGAACCTGTGAAAATTATGAGTGGCAATATTCCTGTACCTGATTAGTTACATTTTAAATGCAAAGTCAGATACATATCCTGAGGCCAAGGTAATAACATTTAGATGGACTGATGGTCAAATCAAACAAAGATGCCACTTTGAATGCTGGGTTGTAATGTGCATGGATTTTTTTTACCTTTTATTAATTTCATGATAATTAAAATGATTGTTGGTGCAAAATGAACCAGCCATTCAACTGTCACCACAAAACTGGGTCCCTGAATGAGGACCAGAGGGGAAAAAATAATGATCATTTAAAATTGGTTATTTATTTACACTTTTTCAAAGTAAAGAAAATCCCCAAAGGCATAAAATGAATGCCAAAATAGATTTTAATTAAACGGAAAGGACACAGACAAATGCCCATGTCTACACATAGCATAACTATTTTTAGTTGCATCTTTAGGCACTTTGTTACTAGCAGTCTATCACACAAACACATCATTTGTTCACATTTCTTTAGTTGAATCTATGTAAAATGCCAAAGATAGCAAAATTCAACAGACGCAAAACAGTTTTTTAAGTCAACAACGTGATTCCTAAAGAGCTATTAGCCAAAGACTCATCATTGTGTGCAGTGTGGCCTTCAAAAAAAAATTAAAGGAAGAAGTGGAGGATAAAAGAAGAAGAAACGAAAAAACAAAGAAAATATCTATTCTATGAATATTATCTAAAAAAAAAAGGGAAAAATGTAGCAAAGACCAGACACAGGACCGGAGAGATGTTTCTAAACAGTTACTGTTCACAAGTCTCATCCGAAATAATCTCAGTGGAAGGAAAGGGCTTTTACTCAAGAAGGGAAACGGAGCTGGACTAAACATCTGTGGCAACAAGTCTGATGGAGGACTTTTAAACTTTGGCACAATTTAAATTCTCCATCAGAACTAATAACCACAGTCACTCTTTCGTTACTTACGTATATACATCTTTCCCATCTTTGTCTTGACCTTTACTTTTTCTTTTTTCTTTTTTTTAAATAAACAGAGACTATTTTGTGGATATTCTCAATAAGTCACAGCAGATCACTCATCCCCTTCTTGCTCACCTACATCCTGTTTAGAGGACAGAGTCACATTAATTTGTAGAAAAAAAGAAAGAAAGAAAAAGAAGATAAACAGAGCAGTTTATGTCCTCTCATATAGCTCCTACGTGGCACACAACCTACATAGGGTGATTTTGACCTTTCTTCCATCTTTTGACTCTTGCTCACTGAAGCCCCCCAAGCAATGTGACTTCATCATCTGCACCCAGTGGCTGCAGCACTGTGCACCTTTCAACCCAACCAACAATCATCAGCAATTCAATATTTTATCTGTCAACTCCCAAAACTGTCGGGTTAATGAGCTGGGCCCTTGTAGCAACCCCCCGCTTGCATTGTGCTGCTGGTAATTTGCAGTTATCAAGCGTACGTGTGTTTTGTGTGTATGTCTCTCCCATGTGTTGCAACCACAACATCAATATGCAGCAGCACGAACAGTGTGTCCTTGCAGCTCTCCGTCATCCCTCCATCTCCATCTCTCACAGCGTCCCCTCTCCCTCTATCTCTCATTACTTCACTCATCTGCAGGCACTGTCACTCTGAGCCCGGGTGGCCAGTTGAATGGCTGGTTTGCTAGACAGATGGATGGATGGGTGCAGGGGTTGAGCGATAAAGGGAGGAGGGGTGAGAGGATGTTGATGAAGTTCTCCCAAGACAATGTGGGGACAACCAGCAAGGCGAGGTGGCACTGATAAATGTCACTCGAGATAACTGGGTTGATGTGCGAGTTTCCGTACTTGTAAATCCTCGTGCTTGAGCTTCCACTCATTCTGCCATCCCCTTCTAACCCGCCCCTTTTCTTTCCTCGCGCTGTTGTTCATTTACGCTGTGCAAATATTTGCCCCTTTCACGGTCATTATGTACCATCTATTCTCTTGGCTCTCAGATTCCTCTTCTTGACATTTACAGCGGTGCTGCCAGCAATGCCACTGATGCTTAGAAAAAGCAGAAAAACACAGCACAATTGTTTTGGGTGTTTTTTTTACATCCTCTTCAGCAGATTAGCAAGCACAGTAATCTGAAATTTTAGATCAGTATTTTTTGTACACATGATTTGGCTAAAACTAATCATTTTGGAAATTAAATGAAGATGGTCTGTTCAGTCCAGATTTTAAACATGGTTCTATCAGCATCTATAAAGGGGCGTTTCTTTTTTGTAAACACTGCATTTAATTTTTACCCCCAACATTGGATTTGTTTTCCTGCAGCATGCCTCATATCAAGATGTGTCATTCAGAAGTTGGACAAACAAGATACACTAAACAAATTAGTCCTCAGAGCCAGGATAGTCAGTCCCCTCTAATTCTAGTCTTCATATTTAGCTAAACATTTAAATTGCTGGTCCTGATATGAGGCCATCTTTCTGATAGCTAAAGCTTGGACCAAATTAGGTCAGTCATCAGAACACTAATCCCAAATGCAGTAGAAACTGTACATTAACGAATGCCTGCAAAACACAATGAACTAAAGCAAAGTTTTAAAGATGAATGAGCCAAAGCTCCTCCACAACGAGGAGAAAGCTTTATATATATATATATATGCACAATTTCATATATTACAGTTCACATATTTAAGTGTTTTTAGCCTCCTAACTCATAGAAAGTCAAGTACTGCCACAAGTTGTTTACTTAAAGGCTTTAGTTTGAATAGAGCACATATAATCAGCACTATAATAACTACAACTTTAGAGTCAGTATGTTCTTCACATTGAAATTAACAATACACCTCCAAAAGAGTGTTTCATGATGCACTTTTCAATAATTTCAATAATTGTGTTGTTAGAAACTTGATCCTCTTGTAGATCCACACGATATCTTTCATTTTATAAGCCAATAAAGTGTAACTGTAACCAAAAAACAGAAGGCAGTTTTTCGCAAGATTTTCATCAGCGCCTATATCCTTATTATATCTTATTGCGCACAATAAGATATAATAAGGTGCTCGTTCCGGTGATTGTAAAAGAGGCAGAGTAAGGATAAGAGGTGCTACGGTTCATAGCTTTGAAAGAAAGAACAAAAAAATACATTTATAAACAAGAGTACTGCTGGTTAAATGTTCAGCATGATGGGTTTGACACCAAGAATAAGTATCCTAAGGTTGCCAGGCAACAAATACAACTTCTACCAGTCTAAAGGCTTGGTTATTGCTTGGAAACCAAATTTAACTCCAACAAGTAAAGAGAATTCAATGACTTTTTTAAAAATCTATCAAATGTGACCCCTTGGTCTCTGAACTTTCCTGCCTCTCCGTGCCCGGCCTTGAGCCAAGACAGCTGTGTCAGTAAAATTGCGAAAGATGCCGTTTCCTTGTCAGAGGGGCATAAAGACAGGGGAAGAAAGAGTGACAGATGCAGAGAGTGTGAAGAAGGGACCACATGCCACATCAATGTTTCCTTTGTGTGCGTGGATGCTGAGTGCGAATCGAGCACAGTTAAGGCAGGCTACGAAGTCAAGCTCAGTCCCAGCGGATCGGCTGATCTCAATGGCAGCACACATCAGCTGATGTTCCAAATGTCTTTCTGCACATCCAATTTCTCATGCAAGGCACACTATTTAAGCTACTTTAGCCTTCTCACACTTACTGCACATCTGCAATACATCTAAGTGTCATACTAAATCTCTAACTTAGACAGTATCTGCATCACTGATGCCCGCTCTCCTCTGTGCTGCTGGTCATACTGCTGCTTTCCCCAAACTCTAGTTTTTTAAAAGTACATACTTGCAAGATGTGCAAATAGTGTTCTCACTATAGGAAGCACTCCCTTTGGTGAGGGGGTAACGCATTCAGGAGACCAGCCTCATGACACTCACTCACTGTTTGTGAATTCACATGACAATTACGTGCTTAATTCACACGTGAGTTACATGGGATATTACACTGGTTTTGTACCATGAAGCAGGCAGCACAGCTCCACCATGTAATGTTTAGAACATTTCAGGGCTGCTGTGCATGTGTGAAAACAACTCAGGTGTGATATTACTAATACGAAGTCCATTTCACTGAGCTAGTACTCAGCATGACACTAAAAAATAAAATAGGTACGGCAGCATGTAATCACCTCTATTTACACAGGCAGGCTGTGTTTCTATGTATGTATTTCTATGAAAATGTAGAAAAGAAAATATAACACCAACAGTCCCAAGCTCACTTTATAGTTATTAATTACCAGAGAATAACCGATGGGGGTTGGCCTCTCATATGAGGTTATTGAACATTTAGCTTTTTGCTCACTGAGCTGCCATGAATTAATTATCCAAACTGATGACAATTTATTATTTTTATAAGAAGTAGCCTATTGACAAGTTTTACCACTGTTTTCAGGTATAAACGCACTGGAAGGACATGTTAGTACTCTGAGGGTGGTGGACAAAGTGTTTCATGGTTAAGTGGTTGCGGAATAGAAAAGCAGAGGTGAACATCAAGGACCACTCATTAATTTGCAAGGATCCAACTACACCTCTGAAGGAAAAGAAAATACAGAAGAGGGAGGTCTGTGTAACATATGAGTGTCAAGATGCATCAGGTCCTCACTTCAATGCATCACCCAAGCGTGTGACAAGACTGCAGAGCCGGATCCCAAAGTTTTTTCTGCTTTTGTGCTGAAAAAAAAAAGGCTTTGTCTCAACTGTCTTAATGCTTATGGTGATTACTTTACCCTTTACGCCCCCTCTCTCTGTTTTTCAGACCGCTGAGATACTCGCATTCCTCCTTCTCTAATGTCAGTAGAAAGTTCATCCTTGAGTGAAGTAAGTGGAGTTACTTGGGTTGTTTCTGTGTGTGCCCGCATGTATGTGTATGTTCTCGATGAAAGCTGAAAAATGAAAACCACTCTATTATTCATTTGTGCCTTGAGAGACCCACAGAGACCGGTGAAGGCTAGGTCAAAGTCTAAGGGAAAGAAATTCTTTGGCCATTTTCCTTTGCTTATTTTCTTCATTATTTTTGTTTTCAAGGAAGATATCTTCAACATTTGCCACCCCTTGTGGAATCATTACATAGAATCATTTCATAGATTCCTCAAGGGAAAGCTATTAAAGATAAAGCATTTTATCAGTGTATGTATTGTTTCTTTAAGGCAAAGTTTATGAAGCCAACCATTTAATTTAAGATTTCTTTTTTGCCCTCTTTCGGATTCTCGCTCACTCGCTACCTCCCTTCCTCTCCTTTCCCACCTCTTACTGTTTAATGTCTTCAGACTGTCAGTTGTCAGCTGATGCAGAACTTACCAGCACTGTTGAAGCCACAGCCCAGGAAGAAACCTCTGACCTCTGGTGCTTCTCCCATCAGAGGCTTATGGTCTGCTGTGAATGACTCTGAAGCAAAAACAGACAGAAACTTTGTGATAAAGGTGGGAACGAAATTTTTCTATCCCATTCGCCACAGGGGTCAGTCTCAGCTCCTACAGCAGCTCAGATAGGATACAGCCCACGCATGACCCTGAAGCAGATATGCAGAAGAAAAAGGACTGATATTTTACTGTGACTATTTTGGCTATTTTACCAGTGTCATCTTTGGCTTTGGATGAAATTTTGAGAAGATTTTGGACTAATCCATCTCTGATACGCCTAAAAATTGGAGATGGGCATTACATGGCCATAATTTTCAAAATAAAATGCTTTTCGATATATATTTTTTCCTGGTATAGCATGAATATCTCAAAAACTACTAAAGATAAAAGCCTGAAATTTTCTTTGGCCTATCTTACAACAAGTACTGATGTAATTCAAAGTAGTAAAGAAAGGGATTAGCAGCCCTTGTCATGTGAGTAGCAAGGTCAAGTTGTTGTCTCCACATGGTGTGATCTGTATTCCAATACAAGACCCTAAGCTATAACCCTAACCCCCAAACCTAATGCCACAGTTGCTACAGGCAAGCAGGATTTAGGCAATCGACTTCCAAATTAAAGGTTGCAAAAATTGGATGAGACTAACTACTGATATTTATGTCTTTGTGATACATCTTCATATTTTCTCCGCTGATTGAAAATAGCATTTTTGTGACCAAGAATTTCATGTTAATGTATTCTAAATGTTTAATTTGACATTATTCTGAAACTCGACTACAAACCATTCAGAATTCTAGTTTTCCTTTTCCCAATGTGAAGTTTATTTTAGTTTATTTTATTTTATTATAAATGTTTACTCAAATATGGGCTTTTTCAGGACAGCTTGGTTTTATGTTTCATATTTTAACTAGTCATGTTTGATATTTCTACCCAAAATTCCAGATCCTGATTAGTTTTTATGATACGAAAGGCTGGTGAAAAATTCAGGCTTTTGTCATTAGTAATTTTTGAGACATTCCTGATCATACATGGCAAAAGATCCTCTACAAATTAGATGATTTAAGAGCCGATGTCTTCAGATGTCATCTATCATCATCTGACATGTTAGCGAGTACAATAAGAAACGCGTCTTTATGTTCTTTGGACGGTCTGACAGTCCAGGATGTGTTAGTTTAGCACAAGATATGAAAGTGTGGGGAGGAATTATGACAAGGCTAAGGCTCAGAAATTTTCATGTAATGTGTTTTAGTTGGCAAGCCAACATTTATCATTTAGGTTTGGTCAGGCTTGGAAGGGTCCTCTGAGCCTTCAGAACAGCTGTGTGCAACACTGAAACTCTTTTGCGGTCAGCAAATGCCTCCTAACCATAACGTCAGACTGGCTGTTCATTAAACCGTAATGTCTCCTTTTCTATTTCAACTTGCGTTAAAAACCACAGACTGGATGACTGGTTTTGGAGAGCTGGAAGTTGTTTAAAGGCAACTTTAGCAAAGTTCTGCAATGCAATAATAACTTTTTTTTGTTTTTAATCCAATACATGCAAACCTTCAAACTAATGACGTCTTATGTAACAGAGAAACTGAAGCAGGTACATTAAGATGTCAGTACGTTTATTCCTCTACTGAAGTAAACAGAAAGAGAAAAATACGTACAGTTTTTTCTCTTATATGCCTACACACACACACACACACGTTAATGTGTCTTTAAGCAACATCAGACTAACTGCTGAATATTCCAAAAGAAAACATGGTGGAACTTTTGAGTCAATTTTTCCAAACTGTCGATATAAATAAGCCTCTCTGAGTGGTGAATTGCACATGCTCATGGAACTCATAATATTCGGATTACGTTTGAAATTTCTCCTCTATGTCTCTATGTCATTTCCGTGTGGTAACATTTTCTCACTCTGCAAATGTTTTGTTTAACGCAGCACGCTTATCCAGTAAACATAAAATGAAAAACCTGCAGGAATTAAAGCCAAGGCCACAGATAAGAAGAGAAGACAGCTTTTCAGACTTCTCTTTATTTTTTCTTCCATCATTTCGTTTTCATTTCATCTCTGTAAAATTTATGTTATCATTTTTTATTTTGCTTTAACATTCCCTTTTTTGTATTTTTGTCAAAGTCAAAGTTCCTTTCTTTCTTTCTGTCTTTTGTACTTTCATTTTATCACTGTGTTTTACTTTTCTCTCCTCATAAAATCATTCTGATCATTATTCCAAACTGCTACTTCAGGCTAAAATAATGAAAAAACTCATTTCAGAAACCATGAAGCATGGCTACAGACCAGCTGGGCAATGTGATATTACCTGCACAGGAAGTCAGGCTCGAGTTAATCAAACTATCTCCTCTGCAAACATGGCACACAGCTTGCTAGTTTACATATTCATGGGGAACCACAGTATGCATGCAAAGTGTCATGAAAGTTGCTTGTTCCCTGCTGTAATGCATAAGGATTTGCAGGGAAAGGCATGGAGAAATTGCCCAAAGATTAATGCTTCTTTGGAACTAGCACGTGTATGTGTGCATGACTGCACTTGTCCTGTGGGGATATACATGTCCACTTACACTTAGTAACAACTAGATGACCTGCTTTGTTTTAGGGACATAAATCAAATCCATATAATGTTAAACACATATATCTACATCTTAGCATGTTGTCTTTAATGTTAGGATTCATGCAAGGGTTAGTGTTAGGAGGTTGCAGATAGAGTAAGTCTCCAGGAAATGACCTAAGTAAATGTAATTCCCCATGAGGTGATGGGAACACAACTGAGCGTGTGTGTGTGTGTGTACCTGGTCCACAGACAGTGGACTTAATGCCAGTCTGTTCCAGAACAGGAACTCTGTTGACTGCACCCTCAATATGTTGCATAAAGACATCCCAGTCCAGATCGAACAGGCTGAAGGCGAACTTATCAGACACCTGGGAAATATTAGAAGAAATTTTTTTTTTTTTTTAAAAAGCACACCACTAAGTGACTGGCTTACTTTTAAAAACCTTGAAACTTTGTGTAACCTTAAAAAAACAGTGCACATTTAGAACAATGAGTTCTGTTTGAGAAGACACCAAATCTCATAAATAGGGACCACATCTAATTAGAAAAATTGAATTGAAGATTTTTGAGAAGATGCAAACGAGCAGTAAAACGAGCACTGAATATGGGTGCATTTTAATATTTTTCCTTTTCTTTGTCTGCCTTTGTAGACTAGAGTCTGCACTGCTACTGTGATGTTCAATGCTGATGTACCACCGCAGTGCCAGTGTCAAAAATACTGCTGTGCTCTTTTATCCTCTTCACATGTGAATGGAGAAAGCAAGGCACACGCTGCAGCCACAACACACCCCGTAGCATCTGTTAAATCGACTCTTCCTCACCACAGAAACATCTGTCAAATCAGCCCTTCCTCTCATCTCAGTATCTTGTCCAAGCTTTAATTTGCTCCCATCTGGAGTTCTGTAACTCCCTCCTTTTCAGCCACACCAAAATGCAGCCTTTAGCTCATGGCCAGTAGCACAGACGACCCCCCCCGAGTGACTCAGGGCACTCAAAAGGAAGAGTCCAGCACACCAGAGCTGCCCAGCTCTGTCAGCCATGTATTGCTCTCTTAATTCACTCTTTCATCTACTTTTACTTAACTTTTCTCAATTTTTTAATTATGTAAAAGGCATGCTTACCCCCCTCCCCCACCACCACCACCACCACCACACACACACAAAAACACTGGATGATAATATCAACCTGCTTTCTAAAATGTTAAATATAAGTTACTGAGTTAGATGGATGGTTATTGTCTACAGTCAAGTACAGAGGGTGTACTGAAGGAAATTCCTTTGGCTTCACAATTAGCGTCTGGTGGGACACTCTCAGCTTCCATTAAGACTTTAACGTCATATGGATGCCTAAGCTGACAGTAGCTGCTTTCATGTGAACAAAGAGTTCTGCACTATTACCGGGCATTGACACTCAACTGGGGTATCTGAGAAGCAGATACCTTTGTCCTAGGCACCACACTTCTCCCAATCCTTCCAAAGCCATCAATCTAGCTCATCTTCAATCACTCCGCTTCTTCTATTCTCCACGTCTCCTTGCTAATTCTCCTTTTGGTATCTATTCTTTCTTCTTCCATTTGCTTTAAGACATCAAAGCTGCTGCAGAATGAGAACAAAGAAGCTGCTTCCGCTCAAAGAAATCCTCTAATATGTAAAAACCACTGAGGAGTCTGCAGACAGGCAGCTAGCCAGACAGACAGAAGGACAGAAAGCCAGGAAGTCAGGTTGACAGGCAAAAAGATATTATCGGTTGACCTGCAGAAAATGTCTAATGGCTTTCAGTACTTTTGAATAGTATAAAAGACCAAAGGCTTAAAAAAAAAAAAGGATAAATCAAGAAGGAATGCATGACAGGTGAAAAGTTTTAAGTATCTAATGCATAAATGCATGCCACCAAACCTCGTGCCAGCCCACTTAACAAACTGCTCTAAAAACCTGTCCTTGAGAGAAAGTACAAATCCATTAAGACCAAGACCACCTGTCAGTTCAAAGGCTCTTAAAAAGATCAATCTCCAAAGTCAAACTCTCTCTAAAGTCTGTCTTTGCATGGAACAACTGCTTGCACAGTGACTTTTTCTAGTTGCCAAAGTGTTGTTCGAATAATTGGTCTTCAGAGCCTCTTGCAGCTCTTTTTACAGATGTACTTTGGTTTTAATGTTCCAATAAAACAAATTTCACCCCAAGCGGAGCTAAAAATACAATGTTTGTGAGGGGCTGTGCTAAAAGAATGAGTGTGAGGTAATTAAAATCCAATAGACTTATCCCCTCTTGAGCACTGTGCTCATCAATGTGCACATTAGAAATAGAATATATATGAAGTGTGAGCAATAAGACATGCAACAGTTTTATTAATGCATACAAATATAGGACTGTTTATTTTTTCCTTTCTAAGTATAGTTTTCTGTATAAACCTTCTAGAGAAAATAAACTTTCCAAATGTGCCAGTGTTTCATCCTTTCTTTGCACAAGCAAGTTTCATGAGCTTGTTGTACAAAAGCTACAGATTTCAACAGAACTTGTCACTAAATTGGAAAAAACAAAAGGAACCCTGTTCTACCCCTACTGGGTATACTATACCTACTCATGTGCCTACAGAAGCATCAGAAACACTATATAGTTTGTTGCTCTTTCCTTTATAATGGCTACTCAAATTTTTATACTTAAAGTCCAACATTTATAGCTTTGTGGCTTACTGCAGACAGAAACATGATGAGAAAATGGATATTGTCTGTCAAATTAAAAACCTATAAAGTCAACCAAGTAGGCTGTAGGAATGTTTAAACGGAACCAGATTAGTGGCTTTCTGTCCTTCTGTATTCAGGCTAAGCACACATAAACATCGTGAATACACCTTCTTGGTTGGCTAATATTAGACAAACAAGTAAAACAGTGATAAATAAATAAAACATTTGCCAAGCATGTATTACACCCAAGTTTGAGCATCCTGCAAACTATGGGAGAATTAGAAAAACTGGAGTATAAAAAGATGTGATCATAATGAGTGGAAGAAAACTGCTAACTGTTCCTATTGTACCTCAGTCTTAATGCTAAGCTATGCAGGTATCGGCTGGTCACAAACTATCAGTCTTTTTTTTTTGCGATAAAAAAGAATTTCTCCTTATTGTCAAATATTTTTACAGTTTTCTGTTAAAATTTCCATAGGATAATACAACATTTGGTATTTTAGTTTTTCATAAGGAAAAGATCTGCAAACTTCCTTCAGTTCCTTTTTAAATGGTTCTTAATACACGCACACACACACAGTGTTTTGACTGCTGTTATGAATACAGTTTGACCTCCAAACCAATACAACAGAGTAATAGAGAAGGTAAATATGAGAGGAGGACAAAATGACACAGAGAATGAGAAGTATATAAACTGAGTGAGAGTTTATTCAGCTTCCTAATTAAAGTATTTGATTTTTTTGTCGAGCAAAGACAGATCTTTTATCACAGCACTCACTGAAACGCACAGAAAGACAATCTGATGGTTAACCATAGGATGACATTCAAGCTTACCTCCTCCCAGAAGATGGGGTTGCTTTCATAACCGCCCACAGAGAGAGCGTCACCTTGAAGGCGCAGGTACACTGACGCATCGTGGTCCCTGACATTTGGCATGTTCTGGGAAGATTAAAGTGAATGGATCAAAACATGAAAGAGTGAGAACACAATCAGTTAAGGACAGTTTTTATGAAAAAAAAAATTTAATCATTTTATTACCAAATAGTTCTCTAAATTCTTCCAAGTTAATAAAAATCTACAAAGCCAGGGCCTCAAAAGTTATCTAAAAAATTAATAACTGTAACAGCTAATTCAAATATTCCATCCATTCAGTGATTTTCTTCATGGCTCATCCAATTCAGGGTCACAAGAGCTCAGGGACGAATGGGATAGGCTCCAGATACTGGAATCCTAAGTGCTGTCTGAAGATATTTATAAAAAATAATGTTTTGCTAATAATTTCATAATTTCTTTACGTTCTAAAGGAAAATAGAAAACGAGTGCAATGACTTATTGAAATGTGAACAAGGGTGAGTTTGGGATCCTTGTCATGCTAAAGAAAAAAAAACACAAAAACAAAAAGTGAAGCTGTTGCCAGACTCTTTCAGGATGGTACTGCATGGTGGATTCTAGTCTGATGGTACTTTTTGCATTCCTAATTCTACAAATTGTGACAACGTCCCCAACACCACTCGCTGAAACGCAGCCCTAAACCATGACAGGATCCTCCAATTTGTTTTACAGATAGATGTAGACACTTACTTTGTGTCTCTGTCCTGACCACTTCTGTATCTGCTGACAGCAATCTGTCATCGCTCCATAAGATCTGCTGCCACTGATTATTGTCCCGTTCTTGTTTAATTTGGCATACCTCAACCTTTTCTCCCAATGTCCCTTCTTTAACAATGGCTTCTTGACCGCCACACTTTACTGAGACCATTTCTGATGAGGCTTCAGTGAACAGCTGGATCAGCTAAAGGGTTAGATGCATCTCTTATCCTCTCAGGTCCTATGTCAAGTCTTTGCTGGATTTTTACTACTTCTTAAGTACGTGACTTTCAGATACTGCGGATGTGCTGTAGATAGTTTTGGCCTCCTCTTCACCAGTTTTTAAAAATACACAGCACATTATGTCAACATTTGCCAAGTTTTCAGCTAATAGCTCTTTCGGAATCACCTTGTTGGTGCTCAAAATAAAATTGTATGCCTATCAAAAAGTTCTCTTTGGCATTTTTGTTGATTTTATAATCTCATGTGTTGTTGCAACAAGCTGCGAGGAACAAAGCACCTAAAGATACAGTTTAAAATGTGTCTTTGCTAAGTTGTCTAATATATGTGGACACAACACTGGTTAATCCCTAGAGGTTGATACCTTTTTAAGGCTTGAGTGATTAAGGAGGTTCAGGGTTAAGTGGCTTAACATAGAAAAAAAAATCTGGAAATAGTCAGATAAAAAGACTGGATTGAAAAAGGAATGAAAAACTAGCCAAGATAAAAAAAAAAAAAAAAATGTCTGTAAATCCTTCAGAGAGTCTGGAGAGCTATTGCTCAAGACTGCCTTAAAAAGTCTGGCTCCTTGGTAGCAGAATATAAAGACATGACTGGTGTCTCAAGACTTTTGTACAGCACTACATTTTTATATGCTATTAAGAGCTGCGCAAAAGGGGCATAACAACATGAAGCTAAAAAAAAGCCTTAAAAATGTTTACAGCAGCAGTCGTCCATACAATGACTATCTTATTAATAAGCATTTCGTTATGCATCACAGCATAGCATCTAACGTATTCATTTCTTTGTGTTTTAATAAATATTTATGCAAAAATGAATTTCAATGAATAGTTACATTTTAGGTACGTTGTCTCGTCTGTATTCACGTCACCATGGAGGTCTTTATACCCGTCAACTAGTTTTCTGGGTAAAACCAAAATACCAGTGAACAAGCTGACATTTTAAAAACAAAAGCCAATCTACTCATTTCCACTCTCTTGTGCACTGAGTGCAGTCTGCCAGCTTACTCCATGTGATCAGTACTAAACACTGCACTACCTTCTGTCCTTGATGTACTCACACACAATCTGGTATGGTTTTTTTCCCCTTACTTTAAAGCCACCACAGCCTCCCAGGAGGTTACATGTCACACAAAGACGCACAGATGACATGAAATGTTTGACCTGACAAGTTGCACACTCTGGTGGGAACAGATTTCCTGACATCCAAGTGTGCGAGTGTGTCATTTTGTGTGTGGGCTGACGTCGGTGAACATGATGTAGCAGTAATGCTGGTTAAGCTCCTCTTAAACTGCATAATACAGGGAAGCTGACAGACCGCCTACAACCACCAGCCTCGAGATGATGAGCACAGTCATGCATGTGTACACTAACTTAATCTAACAGTCATAAGACTCGCAATCACAGAGATACAGTGAATCATGTGAACATCTGTTATAAAATATATGCACACAGGGCTTCCCCGGTGCACGTTCACGTGTCATATCATTAATATAAAGATACACACTAGTCATTCTGTTTTCTTCTCTTATACAAATAAGTGCACACAATAAAACAACAGTCTGGGCCATCACAGGCTGAAAATCTATTTGGTCATAGTGCCCTCTACTGGTCATATGAACTTAATGCAGACAGAATTATCGTCCTCCACTGTGAAAAAGCAGTTTATAAATAATTAGATACACCATCTTGCAACAGTTGCCACCAAGTAGCAGTGAAACAATGCCATAATATGAACAACAGGTCAGGTATTTATGAAAGGATACAAGTTATTAGAAACGTTCGGCTGCTTTCAGCAAACAATCTGTTGTTGTTCACGTCAACTCTCATGAGAGTACGTCGCTGTGGTAACTTATAACACAGATCTAACCCTCGAGTGAAAAGATTGTACACCGTATATCTTTAATGACTTTAAAAAAGGAGAAAGAACTGGGTGCACAAGTTTGAATTTATTTTGGATTTTCTCTAATCCACACAGGGTCAAAAATACAGATACATTTACTTAAATCTTTTAAGAAGTGGTGCTGAAGGTTTTACAGTATCTTTTAACTTGACAAGGCCAGCACTCACTGGTCTTTATCGGTCAGCATCCTCTAAGTCAGGGGTGCTCAATCCCAGTCCTCGAGAGCTACCGTCCTGCAGCTTTTAGAGGCATCCCTGCTCCAACACAGCTGAATCAAATGGTTTGATTACCTCTTCAGCATGCCATCAAGTTTGGAAAGGCCTGATAACAAGCCATTCATTTGATTCAGGTGTGTCGAAACAAGGATGCATCTAAAAGCTGCAGGACGGTAGCTCTCGAGGACTGGGATTGAGCACCTCTGCTCTAAGTTCTCAAACTGGCTTCACTGTGGACAGTGAGCTGGTTTTCCAGCAGTTTCCAGTTCATGGTAGAGTTCCTGGGTTGTTCTTAAACAGCCTTAACAATTTCCTTTTATCTGAAGGTGACAGTTTGGGTCTTATTCTAGGTCTCAGTGACATATGAGAAAAACTTGTACTTATTGTACTTGACCCAGGGTGAGATGTAAAACCTGCAGGACACCGGCCCTCGAGGCCTGGAGTTGGAGACCCCTGCTTTAGATCTTCACCAAAGGGAAGTCCTTGGACCCATTAATTTAAGTATCAGTCTAACAAGTGAGTGCTGTCAAACAAATCCACTTTATGCTGGCGAAGAAAAACTACCTTTTATAGTCAATCATGATGACTAATGAGAAGTTAATAGACCTTGGCCTTGTCAAGTTAAAAGACATTGTAGAAACCTCAGCACCACTTCTTAAAAGATTTAAGCAAGTGTATACATATATTTGAGCCCATATCCATACTTTAGTGTGCGTGCATTAGAGAAAATTCAAAATAAATTAAAACTTATGCACCTTCTCTAATCTTTATTTGCTTTCACACTGTTAAAAAAAACACCGGGGCTGCAGCTGAAAGAAATCAAATTAAAGTTAAATTTAACAGAGTAACAATTATAATCTATCAGATTTTCTCATGTCTTAATGACAGAGCATTGATATTCTGTTAACTCACAGTCTGTGTTTTTGGCCGCTTTCCTCTCTGGCTTCACAGAGATTAAACTTTATCAATGTAGTAGATCATTTCCAGAATTACTGATTAAGGCACTTAAAACACACAAACACACACTCAGTGCCTTTCCTCTCGCACACACTCGCTACTTCCACTGCAGCAGCTTTGTTGCTTACAGCCTGTACTATGCATTTCACTTCTTCACACAATATTTTGCTAGTATCATAGTTTTCTCTTTCTGCTTCCAGCAGACCTGTCCATGCTTATGATTGCTCAGATGTTGCCAAAGCCGCTGCTTTCATATGAACACAATCCTAGCTAGACGCCAAAACCCTGGGTTGACTCATCAAGTGGATAAACAGATTTGTGTTATCACTTATCCGGATTATGGTGAAGCAAAACCAAATAAAGCAAAGACACCCCGGGCATGAACTTTCTAGATAGTAGATTCCCCAAGAGAAGATTTGGTAAACTTATTACAATCACACTAACTTGGTTTGCAAAAAGCAAACTCACAAAAAATATTCCATGATGTCTTAGTAACAACAACATTGTCAGATGCAACATTTACTGCAAATAAGCTAAAAATGTAAACAAAATGTTAAAATTATGTTTTCGTAATAACATTTGGGACGCAGCTGTGCTTCAGGAGGTAGGACGGGTCATTTTTCATACATTTTTACAATTTTGGTTTGTCATTTTGAATATCTATGATGTAAATCTGCAATGCTGCGACTTTAAGAGGCATCCTTCCTCAGCTGCTTTTTGGGACACTTCTTCAATCCTTCTTTTTTCCCTCCTGCTAAAGATTTTTTGAAGGAAAGTTTTCCTCATTTAATCAAAAGGCCTAAAGGCATGAAGTGATCTATAGTATGTAAAGCCTCTTGAGGCAATTTCTGACACTAGTGGAAATAAAAAAGCACTGACTCCAGGAATGGTAGCCGTACCTGTATGCCCTCAATTCTCTCTGTTACCACATAGGCGTGATGCATGGCGATGAGAGGAACCTTGACTCCAGCCATTTCTCCCAGCCTGGTGGCCCACACACCTGCCGTAACAGAGAAAGGCAAAAATGCCATAAACCTTAAAATGGTATGAAATTTACTTTTCTCATTGTGATTTCACTTTTACAGGATATATTTACATCAGGAGAACATTTACATAAAGTTACATAAAGACTGATTTACACTGTGTTACACTTGTGGATTTGTCATGTTTGAAAAAGAAAGCCAGCTAACCTGCGCAGTTCACCACACAAGGTGTGTCAATGGTTCCGTGTTGCGTCTCCACTGCCTTTACCCTCTTCACACCGATGTCATCAGTTCGCACTTGAATGCCAGTTACAGGACAGTTTTCAATCACCTGATTTAAAGAATGGAAAACTTAAATGCTGTATGCACTTTTTTTTTCCACGCTTGCAGCCATCAAAGCACATTGCACAGTGAATCAGACGAGCAATATTACAGACGTTTAAATATCTGATTGAAGAAACCTTGTATTTACTCATAACTACAGAGGAAAAGCAACGTAACATGTTAGTTATTTGCGCAAAGCTTGAGAATGCAGTGTAGTAGTTGGGCTGTTCACAATATAGAGACATGTTAAGTCAAAGCTAAGTAAGCAGAACATACAGTCTGCCCTATAATGATCAGTGCATTCAAGAGCTTTACTATGTGACTTATGATGATGCCTACAAAGATTTGGAATTCAAATTCATCTGGCAGGCATAACTTAACTGTCAAAGAAATGTAATTGCTGCTTTGCTTTTTAATAATGTTTACTTTTTGACCTATTAACTTGCTATTAGGCTGCTGTGCAATGTAGATGTATTCCAGTTTCATCTCCTCAAAAACGTGTACTTATGACATCAAGGTGCTGTGTACGGCACCTGTGTCTAACAGCCCTAGTCTTTTAGACTACAGCAATTAATGTTTAGCTATGCACAGGTTTATGGCATGGCTATTTAGAGAGGATATCTCATTTGGATAACGGTGCTATTTTTGCACTGCAATATATAAAAAATAAATAAATACAGTGACTCAGAAAATGTGCAAAATGACATGCTAAAGCTAACCCCTAGAAAAAACTGTATTTGAAATAAAAGAAAACATAGCTTTTAAAGCTATTTGTATGGCTATATTATATATACACACCCACACATAGATTGAAATCTATGGGTAGAAACAGAATAATGGTGGCCATCAAGTAAAGAGGCAAATGGCAGATCAGTAAACATTACTGTGGCTCCTCGGGCAGTGGCTGCCCTGGTCAAAGTGGTGCAGGTGCCTGCAGGGTCCATGGTGCCGTCTTTCGGAACATACAGCGTTCCATAAAGATCATTGACATTCATCAGAGGATACAGCTCCTTCGTCTCAGCCGGTGAAAGGACGTGGGACTCAATACCATAAACTTTACCCAGCTAGAAAAAAGAAAATGGGGAGATGACGTGTTCAATGGAAATATTAATATCTTTATCTTCATGGTATAGCATAGAAGCAAACAGCAAGGCCTTATTTAATACTATAGAGCTGAGTTGAGTCAGTTGCTATGACAACATACTGCGTTGTACTAGCTTTATTATATGCACATGAACTTTGAACCTCTAACCCACCCAAATAAGGTAAATAAAGCTTTCTTCTCTCATGTGCCTCATGTTAAGCAGTAAAATATTTTTTAAAAAATGCATTTAAAAGTCCCAAGGAGCAGCAGCAGTCGAATAAAACCTGTTTCATGAAATACAGTGTTCCCTAAACACATCCTGTAGAGGCTACTCTGTAGTGCACACATATTAAGCCGATGTGTCTTGTTCTATGGTGCTCGTGACTACATGATCCTTTACCTGAATAATAGAATTATTTATTATTACTCACCAACAACTATCTCAGTCTCCGAAACATTTAGTACATTCACATGCATAAAAAAATGTCCTGTTTTAGAAGGGTGAATGTACATAAATATACACATAAAATATATAAAACTGATTTATAAACTCAAATATTTGGAAATGACCTGTCTCTCTTTACCCTGTCTCTCACCCTAAGAACGCTGGGACAGGCTCCAGTGCCTCCCGTGACCCTGAAAAGGATAAGTTGAAGCAAATGTATGGATGGAAATATTTTGAAATGAGGCATCTTTTTTGGACTAAATAGAAAACAAACAATTTTGACTCTAAGGATAATATGTAGTTTCATCTTGTCTAATTGCTGTCACAGAGGTACTTGCTCCATCTGAACTCTTTTTGTGTGCTTGCTCTCCACTTGCATTTATTGTCAACTCCTTTGTATCCAAAAAAGTTGATTCTCTTCTTCTGGACGCAGCGTTTTTAGTAGGAGAAACGATTTCGTCGCTCATCCAAGTGACTTCTTCAGTCTCAGCTGAAGAGATTTCCCCACCTTATAGACAGTACACTTGCATAATGACTGAAACTAATTACTGAAACTACTGACAAACCACTGACAAACAATGGGCTGTGAGGTCAGTTTCCTCATCATTAATATGAAAATTAATATTAATTAATAGATCAATGAATACAAACAAATTTTGAATTTCTAATTTTCATTCTCTAGGCTGTTGGCATCAAGGAATACACGTTTTACACAAAACGTTATTTCCCCTGATGCCTCCGTTTACCCAATGGTGCATCTATTTCCTAATGATGTTCACAACCAACATGTCTTTACCGACATTAGGCGCTTGTACTCATCAAGTCTTTGCTTGTTGGAAGCAATGAAGAGCCCTCCGTTCTGGATCCAGCCTGTATGGAGACCTGTCTCCTCCTCTAGGTCTTTGCTAATCACATTCCTGGTGTGGGCCAGGAGCTCTACTTCAACGTCACTCGGTCGCAGCTGCCACAGCAGGCCTAATAAACAGAGGGACACATGAGTGGCTGAGCAAAACACTTATTGGACATTAGTGTCTCGCACATCAGCGCAAATGCAGGCGAACACACTTTAGCTAAAAAGACCTATTAGGACTTCAAGTAGCATTATTACTACACAGAATTACCAAAGAGTCCTTAATTTGCTCTTAAAATGTTTTATTAAAATACTGCTATTAAAGTAGGATGTATATTATCAGGTAAACACACCTCTCTGTACTGTTACAGACTGTTACCTGCAGTATGCCAGGTGGTGCCAGCAGTCAGTCTGTCTCTCTCCAGCAGAACTACATTGGTCATTCCCATTTTGGCCAAGTGGTAAATGGTCTGACAGCCCAGGCTTCCTCCGCCAATCACCACCGCATCAGCTGACCTGAGGCAGGAGGAGGTATACAAGAAGACTGAAAACGCTGATGCTACTCTTGACATGTGAATGTAACCAACCAACCTGTGAGCTAGCACTGACTTATCAATTCACAAGTGCAACACAGTCCCTTTTTCTTTCCCTCCGCTTACAATCTTTAAACTACAGCAACATGAAAACAGTTGCTGTTTATAACTCCTATTATAGATTTTTTTTAATATTGGTTTTTTTTTTATTAAACTAAAAATAAATCACTCTTGTTTTGATACCTACCTTTCCCAGAACAAAGTATCAACAGAGCATCTATATTTTGTTCACAACTCCTACATCACTGTGTCCATTCCTCCGTGAACAAGTTTGTCTTCACAACCATGTATTAATCCACCACTTCAACCATTAGCTTAATCAGCTTTTTTATGTATAGAGTCACTGCATATAATTTTTAGAATATATTTCTGAAAACATTACTAGAATTTAGGCATTTTCCACAGAATCTATTCATCCACCCACAACCCAAGGTAACCTGGGCAACGGCTTAGTGGGTCCCGAGAAGACTCCATCCTCCTGTTTGAGTGTATTCTCGTAGGGAACACTCTTTTCCTTGGTGGGCTCCGAGCTGTAGGACCGAGATCTTGTCCGGCACAGCGGAGAAAGAGGATGCCTCACTGCTGAGAACACTTGCCTCACTGCGCTCCCGAGGAAGGCCATGACCCCTGTGTACAGTAAGACAACACAAAGGGGCAGACTGATATGTCAGCCGTTTTAAGTAGTCACACAAGTTTCAGAACAAAGTCGTTATTTACAAAAACTCTTTTCTGAACTATTTTCTCCCTGTTCTGGCCTGGACACATTGACAACCATAATTATTGAAAAATAAAGTTAAATAACTTTATTATACTCCAGTGTGAGTCCTTGCCTGGTTTAAGTCTGCAGATTTTTACCACAAAAAAAAAAAAACTGAGAGTCTGCAAGAAACGTCTACGGACAAGTTCAAAGCATCACAATTATTACAGGAAACAGTTAAATGGTGACTTAACATGGTTAACGATTACTTATAGTAAAATAACTGATGTCTGATCTGTCTGTATCCAAAGGAAACAAAAGCAGGACGATGTCATATAAATGGTTTTAGGCTGATACTTCATAGCTGTGCTGCTATACTAAATAATAATTCACAAAAACTTGAGGGTAAGAACTAAATAAAGATAAACAGGTTTAGGGCAATATTTGGCGAATCGAGTGAATAATGCTGTTCCTCGCGTTAGTTCAGCCGTGTGCAGACACCAGTAGTTTTACGATTTTGGAAAAACAAACTTTGGGCACTTGGCGCAAAAACGACAGCACCGCATTCACCACTGAACAACCTCGCATTTAATGCGTATTACAAATTTTATAGTGGGTAAATGCGCATTAACGTACAGAACGTAACGCACAGAATGCGCTCGCCTGGAAACGACAAGTCTCAAAATAAAAGAAACTACGTTGGCAGTTGCAGGTAGCAACGTGACGTGGCGTTCTGCGATCTTCTGCACAAACAACGGAGGAAGCAAATTGCATAATACAGCAACTTTTGAATGTACATTCGTGCTGCACTTACGCTCGATTCCGTTTGTTGCAGATTGCCCCGGAAACACACTGGAGGAAAGAGCTAAGTGGGGAGAGGGGCTGCTTGTAGGTTTAAGGGAGCGGGATTATGGGGAGAAACGGCCAAGTAGTTCCGCAGACGAACGACAGACAGAACTGCTGGCGTTGCCCACAAAACACAGCTCAGTAGCTGTCAGATAAATGTGAGCTGCAGCATGGCTAGATTGTAGTTGTAGTTCCTGGCTTGTCCCCTCCCCGCCCGGTCACACTAAATCATCCATGGAGTTACGAGTACGCACAGATGCGTAGAAGCGACATGCCGTGGTACATAATCAGAAGTTAGATCAGTCAGATAAAATCACACCCAAGCAGCCTAGTAAGTGGACGAATTGAGCAACAACACATGACACTTTGGAAATGCCAGAGAAGGTTAAGTATACTTGACAACTACCCCAAATTGGTAAGCAGAGGTTCGTGACTATGCTGATTTTCTCCCATAAACATAAGTATGCACGAAATACCTCCTATTTGAAAATGTTGACACGCTAACCAAGAGAGTATCATGTGCCAAAAGAGAGACAGTAATGCCAATTAGCTGTTTGTTCTGTTTGGTTCATAAATGTGTGGGTGTCTGTATTTCTGGGAGGCTGGGGTAACAGCTGCTGTTGACAGCCCAAAGATCAAATCAAGCAGAAGTAGGTCATCAGATATATGCTGAACATGTATGTGGACTTTGTCTGTGTGAGGCATTTGAGTCAATGCTATGGGGATCTTGCAGTAGAATGAGGGAAGAAAATAAAAAACAAGCACTTTAAGGCTGCTTGATACACTGAATGATTAAAACTTTGGCTCCACACCCCTGAGACATCTGCAGTTGAAGTCTGCCAAGCTGACCTCATGATTCACCGCCTCCTAACCAGCAGCCAATAAAGTGCAGAGTTTAGGTCCCCTCCTGTGCCAGGAGGCTCTTTCTAGTTTATACAGCTTTGAGCTAGACTGAAGCTGAGTATAGGAGCTGCTGCGACATGTAATTGTGTGCACGCACATGTGTAAGCCTGTGTGCTTGGCCAGCACAAGCAGCAGAACATTGAGCTGTAAGCATGTAGATTGTATATTGTGCCTTCACTTCTCTTCATCTGTGGTACGTGGCAGTGTTCCAGAGAGAAAGTAACCAGATAAGTTACTGTAAATGCAGACAGCCGGGGTTTGCTTAGAGGTATATACACATGCTTAGATCCAGACTTGGTATCGAGTGTTGGTATACTTAGAAAGACAGAAAGAAATAGATTCAGAACTGAGTCAGTAGCTAATAACTTAAATGAATAGACTGAGAAAATATTTTTTAGGTTTTCTGTCAAGTCCTTAATTTTTTAGAGTGCTCTCAGAAGTTATTTTGACAGCAAAGGGAAAGCTGTCCTTTATTGGTAACTTGTAAAAATGACAGAGAAATAAAAGCAGAAATTATAAGATTTCATAGTGATACGCACATGCAGAAATAGCAGTTTTGAGTTGATTTCCCACATTTTCAGCTATGTAAGGTAACAACTGATTCACAAGTTACCATGGAAGTGTCTCACCCAGTGCACACAGTCTCCACAGATGAGTTGCTGTTCTTTCATGAGAGGTTATTTGGAGGCAAAGCCTTCACGGGATTCGGTGTAGTCCTGTGAAAAATTAATCATTTCTAAAAGCACCTTTTGCAGCATGAACTTGAAGTAATCATTTTCTGTATGACTTTATTGTCCTCTCACATTGTTGTCGAGGTATTTTGGCCCACTCGTCTTCACGGCTTTGCTTCAGTTCATGGAGGTTTGCAGGCATTCGTTTTATGAACAGCTCTCTCAAACATAGGACTGTGCATTATGGCCAAGTACGTCTAGTTTGATGTCATTTTTCCAAAGGACATCTGAAGTCTTATAGGTGTTCAGATCCAACTTTTCAAATCTTAGCCATCCTGCCATGAACTTTTTTTGTAGAGAGAAGAGGCTTTGGTTTGGTTTGGTTTGTCCCGGTAATCCATCCAAACCAGTTATGCTTGTTTCAATTTTACTCTCATGAAATTAAACCCTTACCTATGGCCTGAAAAAGAAAAAAACTGTTCACCTGTAACAACAGAAAACAAAAAGGCTTCACTCTAGAGAGATCCAATAGTGCAACAACCCACTGGCCATGTGAAATTATTTGTCAAGATGCAGTACTGCCTCTGTAACACTGACAACACTGTAACACTAACGGCTGGACTGGAATTTGACAATAATTTTACTGGGGAAAGGTTTTATCCACAGATCAGGCATACTTTGTAAAAGGTCTACATGGACATGTATGGATGCTCCTGGAAGTGGTTCACTCATCTTAGTTTTATTGTTACAAAGCAGTTGCTCCTTCCTCAATGGTCTAACCTTGAACTTGGAGCACAACAAACTCTCTGGAAGTGTGAGGCAGACTGTTTTTGAGTTGAAATCAAAGAGAAATGTCCTGCACATTGGATTATTCTGCAGAATGCATGCGCAGGGTACTCACTCACCTTTCTTCTCCTGGGACTTTGGTTAGTGTCCAAGGATTTTCAACACCTGCTAAAGGTTTTAGGGGAGAACAACAGGTAAGATGGATTGGGGGACGTCCTCGTGATATTTTCAGGTGTTTAACTGGGATTTATTTTTTAGGTTTAGATTCTCAGAATATGATTTTATTTTGCATGCATAGCATTTTTGTAAATATTTTTTAAGTAATGAAAGTAGAAAACTTACATGGTTTTATTGGCAATTTTTAATATGGAAACACCACTTTTTATGTGGTAGCAGTAAGTTGAGGTGCAAAACAAATCATTCATGTGGCTTTAAATATGAAACGTTCGACAAATAAATCACACAACAGTTAGTCTTCACCTCACTCTGCTTGTGCCCTTATAATCCTGAAATTTAAGGCCTGCACTTCAAAACAAATCGAGTTGGATAAAGACAGTTTTTGTAGTTTTGCCTCTGCACTGTATACTACCACAGGGGCTTTTAATTCAAACTGTAACTGATTGAAGTGCTGACTATCGGCTTTAAGGGATTTAACAAAATAATGCTTTAACTTTTAAGGAATCATTGCCGTTTCTATACACAGCCTCCGTTTCGTCCCAAAAATAATCGAACAATAGACTGACAAGCAGTTGTGTGGCCAGGTGAAGTCTGACCTCTTGTTATTACATGACAAATGTAGTAGACATAAGAATTCAAACTGTTGAATTCATATCTTACACAAATCAAAGTTTACAGCTTGTTACTGATATTTTAATTGAGGCCTAAAGAGACGTCAGTTCCGGTGAGCAAGGCCTTTATTCTGCTTAAAAGAAAAAAAACTAAATAAACCTCGGAGTGTTTTTGGGTAACTCTCTTAAATTAGAGAAGCAAGTGTCCTCAGTGGTAAAAAACAAACAAACCAGCTTTTACCAATTATGTTTGATATCAAAGGCGAAGCCCTATCTTTCTTTAAAAGTACTTGAAAAACTGGAAAACTCGTGCATTTATCACCTCTAGACTGGACTACTATAACTCTCTTTACCTGGGCCTCCAACAGTCTTCTCTCTACTGTCTGCACTTAGTTCAAAATGCTGCTGCTCTAGCAGTTCTAGCTAATTTACACTGGCTCCCCGTCAAATTCTATTGCTTACTTTTTAAATTTTAAACAATTTTTGCACACAGTTATCTGACTGAACTCCTTCGCTTGTATAACCCCAGGAGAGCTCTAAGATCATCTTGCCAGATGCTCTTAGAACAGCCTAGATCCCGGATGAAGTCCAGAGGTGATCGGGCATTTGCAATTGCAGCACCTAGACTCTGGAGTAACTGCCCTGCTTTTCTTCGCACTTCTGAGTCTATTCATTCCTTTAAATCAAATCTTAAAACTCACTTTTTTTTTTTACTTTGCTTTTAAATCAAATTAGTTTAACTATCATCAGGCCTGTTTTATGTCTGTCACCTTTGATGTTTATTGGTGTGTTTGTTGCTTGTTTGTTAACTTTTTTCCTTTGCATTGCCTTTTAATGTCTCACTTGTTTTTTGGGTTTTTTTTGCTGATTGTTAAGCACTTTGATTAACCCTGTTGTTTTAAAATATGCTATATAAATAAATAAACCTTAAACCTATCAGAGGTAGCAAAGACTTTGAGAATTGTCAAATCAACAAACTGGTACATCGTTAATAAGAATAAATGCACTGGCTAGCTCACGGCCTGAAAAACCACAGAAGACAGCTAAAGTGCATGACGACAGAATTATTCGGTTAAGAAAAACAGCCTTAGCATTTCTAAAGGCAAGGAAATTGGATATTATTCAGTGGCCAAGTCAGTCATAATCCAACAGAGCATGCTTTTCAGTTATTAAATACACAAGCTGAAGGCAAAGAGGGCTAAAAAAAAAAACAAGCAGAAACTAAAGGTGGCTGCTGTAAAAGCCTGGCAGCCAGCGTCTCAGTGAAGGAAACACAGCATTTAACAATGTCAATGGGTTTTTTAGACTTAATGCTGATGGCTGAAGAGGATTTTCATCAGTTCTGAGGCTCTAAAAAATGAGGGACTGTATATGGAAATGACTGTAATTCCTAAACAGTTATTGCAATTTTTTTTTGGAAATCCCCATGAATAACAACTGAAAGTCTGCACATCAATCACAGTGAATGATTTAAAATCTACTTCAAAAATTGTGTACTTCTCTATCTACACTTACATCTATAGGCGTGCATGTATGTAAACACTGGCTGCAGTAGTAGAACTCAGGAAACAGTGCCCCCTTGTGTTTTTTTCTTGTTAGTACATGATAGCGTTGTGTATTTAATAAAATGTGTTAATTTATAAGCTAACAGTCCATAACCATTTATATAACAGTGCAAAAATATTTGTATTTAAATTCTGAGCTGCTTTCTATCAAGATGTGAAATCAGTGGCAATTAATGAATTGTAATATTAATATAAATTTATTGCTCTAAGACACAGAGACATAAAGTAATTGGACCCACGTGCCGTACATCATGTTGTGCGACTCATCTGTGATTCACAAAGAGAAAGAAATAAGTTAAGATATTTGCAGGAAAAGAAATCTTCAATATCAAAAACAATATATGAAACAGACCGTCATCAATGCGCATAAAAATGAAGTACAAGTTTAGTTTGACTTGATCAAACCCATAAACATGCGACATCAGTTACCTGCACTACAACCCTGTCTAGACGAGCGTCAGCCCAATCCTGGAGTGACAGCGATGCTACAAAAGACTGTTAAAGGCTGTAATTTCCTAAGACTTTCAAACGCTTAAGCAACACATAACATTTATACTTTCTAAACTTAACATTTGGTCACTCTCCAAAAATGGAAACAACTAGATAAAAACCAAGGCTACACTCTTTGTGACTCAACATGTTGCATAGATTTTATATAAGCAATGGGCCACCAAAAAAAGTGTTTATACTTAATACATACATTTCTTATGATTGTAATAGTATAATAAAACCTGAAATGTTCTCAAATCATGATGTAATATTTTAGAACCAAGAATATGCACTTCTATTTGAGGCAGCCCGAAATTACATGAAGGTAATTTTGTTTCCAGTTCATGTTTTGGGTGAACATGGCTAAATGTGAAAATGCGAAAACACAGCTAGGGAGCAGAAGGAAGTCCAAGTAAATCCATTAAGGTAAGAAAAAAATTAATCTGAAGAAGTTTAAATGATCAAAGGCAAGCATTCAACTTGTTGTAGAGCTACTAACAAAATACTTAATATAAAGTTTCATAGTTTTCAAAGTTATCCACGTTTAAGAAAGGTCTGGAACAAATTCGGGAAGGAAATATCAATTATGGTAATTCAAGATTTGTGTTAACTCTCTCCAGTCCCCAGTGGAGGACACGCACAAACAGAAATGTACAGACAGATTCAAGCAACACACAAAAAAAAATAAATAAAACAATAGCCGATACATTTAAGACTTTTTTTCCAGACTTGCCAGGAGTTGTTAACAGTGCAATTACTGAACCCTCGGTTAGAATTTGATCAACACATTACGCACTATAACAGGAGTACATTTAAACAGGTAACGACACAAACCATACAGAATGAATTAACTCTCTAATTGAAGCAACTAAACTAAATGTCTGAGAAAATTAAAAGAAAAGCACAAAAAAGGATAAACATGGGGTTGTTTGAGAAAAATCTATTGTGCAAGTTGACGCATTTATTACACCGAGACAACTGTGCATGTCTTTACACAAAGCCGAAACAAACACCATCCCTTATGTTGTTGCCTCCTATCTAAGAAGCTCAGGTTAAATGACACTGAGCATGTCAGTTTTATGACACACGGTGGAGCGAAAGTATCGCTCTCTCTCTCCTCAGTAACAGTCTCTCTGACCTCATGGCCTGTTGACCTGCAGATTCTCCTCAGCTACATTTGCGCCGCACTAAAGTTCATCCCTGTAGGCAACTGACAGCATGTCGGGTGCCGGGGCGGCCCCTTTCAGGGTCTTGTGGGAGCCCCTCCAATCAGTCCTCACAGAGTCATCATCCCACAGGGTCGACGTCTCTGTGTCGCTCACCCACTGGGGATCACCGGCGTAGTGACACGGCTGGACCAGGAGGGGGTGCGCACTGTAGGCTTGTAAGTTTCTATTGGGGAAGTGGGATTTGTAGTCCTCGCTGCACAGGGAGCACAAAGGCAGTGATTAGCATGGGTCAACATCATTTGAAACAAAAAAATATGTAAGGTATAATAAAAAAACAAAATAACAGCACTGGGACTATAGATAGAAGTTTTTTTTTTCAACATTTACTGAAATGCTAAATATAACTATCAGGGATATTTTGTGATATTTAGCATTTTTGTCCTTACAATACACTGATTTGACAAGAGACAGTGACACAGGCTGATATCAGAGATGGTTCAGTTACTCTTGGCATGAAGGGTGATAATGCATGGGGTGCATTTGTTGTGTGTTCTCAGCAGACTACTCAAGCATATCAAATCAGAATCACAGTGGTGAGAAAAAGAGAGAGAGTGCAGAGAAAGCGGGCTGGCTATAGGCCAGATTTCCACACATGATGGAGCACACAGGCACTGCCAGGCCTTCTGGTTTGCAGATCCTTTGGCACAAAGTGCATTTCATTCCTTAGAGTTAGTTCCTGATGACGAGAACAGTTGCCTGGTTGGGAAACTATAAAAGATATCATTGTTACAGTCAGAATTTGATTCAACCATTAGACTAATAATTTGAAGATACATTTGGAGGTGAAGTCAATATTTTATATAGCTCCAGCAACTATCTAGCATGAAACAGAAGCGGTACAGATGATGCATACCAATTTTTATTGCATCAGACAGTTGCCTGGACATCTGCAACCAAAAATGTGAACTTCATGGTGACACCAGATGAAAGCTAAGGGAACAAAGTCAACCAAAGTCATCCATGTGGAGGAAACATGGATGTCTGTTTTATTATGGAATTAGTTAAAACTAAGCAACATCTTCTGGGGTTGAAAAATGAAGCCAGTGATTTACATTAAAAAAACAACAACAAACAAACAAACAAACAACAACAAAAAAACAGTTCAAACAATGGCCACTGGAGGCCTGCTCCCAAAGTGAGTCAACCCCATTGCCTCCAATGTTAGAAGGCCAACTTCAGAGCAGAAAACAAAATTTCCCCTTCAAGAAAACTGGTTAATTTAATTTTTCAGCATTTAAAATGTATTACACTTTAGCTGTCTGGTAGTCCTTAGCCATTTAGATTGACTTTACTGTCTGTGCTCTAGTTATGGTGAATATAATATTACATTTTTAGTGAGCTTTAATTAGCATTTAACTATGTCTGTGAGATATTCAAATGATGCAACTTGTCAACTATCCTACCATCTTAATTTCTTGACAATATCTATCTTGCTTCTATCTGCCAAAGCTGAATATACATGACAAATTATAATAGCGATTCTTTTTTGCGACACCTACAACACATTAATAAAGCATCATTCTCATTTTTTGATTTCGCAGCCAATGGCATAAACAAACCCCAAAATTCTGTAGTTCTAAATATAAGGCTTTAAAATAAAAGTCCCCAATCAAATGACTGATATTAGTGTGGCAGCATAAATCTTTTATATAAAGTCTGCAATGAAGCTTTTATGTTGCAGCTTTTTTTTTTTTAATATATACAAAGTAAGTAGAGGCCATACTGTGAATGTCACAAACACTGGTATAAACTTAAATTTCTGTGGTTTGTTATTCAAGTAGAGTCTAAAATGGTCTGGACTGACCATACAGTAGTTTAATTCATGGAGAAAGGCAACAACATTGGCTCGGGGAAACAAACAAAACTGAGTCCACTCTGGCTGCTCACATCTGTCTGTCACACTGTGTTTAAGAAAATGTCAGCCCACACTGACAAAAATTCAGACCATTAATCCCAGAAAGAGATGCAGACATGAGGCCTGTGCATCATAAAAGGAAAATGTTGGGAAAGATTAAATCTATTTTGAAATGTGGCGCACAAATGCAGCTTGACAAGCACAACATATCAAAGTGACTTCCTTTCAGAAAAATGCAGTGAAGTAAAACCACAGACTTCCACATAGTTCTTTAATCTATACACTCCAAACAAAACGAGGTTAAATTCAAAGCATGTACATGTGTTTAGGCAGCTATAGCAAAAATTATTTTTAGCCCTGAGGTTTAACCGGTAGTTAGTTTAAACAGTCTTGCAGGAGAGGGAGATTAAAGAGTGCTGAAAAACAGGTTTCATTATAGAAGTCACTGTATGGAACATACAAGGAGAAAAACTTCAGTGTGTAGAGAGTAGCAAGTAGTAGCAAACGAGTGTATTTTTGCCACATTTTTATGATACGTACTTGGGATGTTTGTCGTACATGATGGGGAGGAATTCATCGACAGGAAGCATCTTGGAAAGTGGTTCAGCATTGAGGAGTTTCTGGGCTCCCTGTAGGGAGATGGCGTAGGACAGAGTCCAATACGAGTAGTCGGCCATCACCAAGTTACGGACGTTCTCCACTGCCTCCTCTTTTCCAGGATTCACCTGCTTCCTGCCCAAGTATCTGTGGCAACATATAACGATCAGAAGAAATAAATCAAAGGCACAAAGCAGCAAAACCAAGCATGGTCAAGAAGACATGATTTTTAAAATGTGTCTCCACTTTGCTGTTCTTTTCTGCCCAGCAGGCAGGCAGGCTCTGCACGTGCATTTTCATTTCAAATATGAAGAAAAACGATAGTTGTAACATCACATGTTTAAGTATTTTTGATGAGTTTTAAGCACAGAGCTTGGGAAAACAGTTCCATTAGGTGATTTTTTTTTTTAAATGATTTTATCTCGTAATATAAAATCAAAATCACCCTACCGAACTTCATGGTTCTGCACAGTACATAACATGTTAATGGTTATAGCAAATGTAAAGATTGCATTACAACAATATGTTCCATTGAAGTATTATTGTATTTCATAGTCATACAATTAAGGAGTGGTGCATTCCTAAATAAAACTAACCCGGGCTTTCTCACCTGTGTCTAATTTAACCTTAAAACAGGAATTGGACAGAAAACTAAGGGTAAAATGTGACTTACATGATGTCCCAGTCCAGCTCCACCTGCTCCACATCCTCCATCATTTTGAGTATCCGTCGCTTAAAGTTGGCCTGAAAGCGAACATCGTCTTCAAAGATCAGGGCTTTATCCATCTGCATGTCCACCATCTATGGAAAAAAATAATAAAAAAATAATAATAAAAAAAAAAAATATATATATATATATATATATATATATATATATACACATACAACACACTGTACACACACATATATATATATATATATATATTATATATATATATATATATATATATATATATATATATGTGTGTG
>VUQR01031592.1:13232-30217 GCA_015108515.1 Hemichromis elongatus | reverse complement strand
GAAAAAATCCAACAAATAAAAAAAAAAAAAAAAAAAAAAAAAAAAAAAAAAAAAAAAATATATATATATATATATATATATATATATATATATATATACACACACTGTAAGCAAGCCCTGTTAAAGAAATCAGAAGGTTTGAGTCATAAAAGCAGGTTTTTATTCTGCATCTATCAAACACGACTCTCAGTTCTAAGTTAAATGTAACTATTTTCATTTGCAGTCGTGAAAAAGAAAGTACACCCTCTTTGAATTTTAAGGTTTTAGCAGTTCTTATGTAAATGCAAATTCAGATAAACAACCACATTACATATGGTAAATGATAAATGGCCTGTATTTGTATAGCACTTTACTAGTCCCTAAGGACCCCAAAGCGCTTTACACTACCGGTACATTCAGTCATCCACCCATTTAAACACTGGTGATGGCAAGCTACATTGTAGCTACAGCTGCCCTGGGGCGCACTGACAGAGGCGAGGCTGCTGGACACTGGCGCCACCGGGCCCTTTGACCACCACCAGTAGGCAATGGGTGAAGTGTCTTGCCCAAGGACACAACGACCAAGAATAACTCCAAAATGCAGAAGGACTACATGCAGAATACACTTAACATCAGCACATGTGAGCACTTATATAAAAGCAGATGTTTTGGCAGTTTGGTGGTACGGAGCATTCAGGTGTGCGTTGACACAATGTTAAGGAGGAAAGGCATCTTGGACACGATCATAAAGAAGCAATTGTTGCTGCCTTTTTGTATTAGAAGGGCTGTGAAGACATTTTCAATCAAAGTCCAATTTTGACAGTGAGAAAGATTCGCAAGTGGAAAACACTCAGAACAGCTGATAATCTTCCTATGGACATCCCAGCAAATTCACCCCAAGGTCAAATTGTACATTGCTCAAAGAGATTGAAATGTAGCTCTTGGGGTTTTTTTTTTGCAGACTCTACAGACCTCAGTTAGCACAAGTTCATAACAGCACAATCAGAAAAAAAGACTGAACAAGTATGGCTTGTTTGAAGGGTTTAAAGAAGAAAGCCTCTTCTTGGCAGCACAGCTCAGGTTTACAAAGTTACATCTAAAAAAAAAACCCACAAGACTTCTGAAACAATGTCTGGTGGACCGATAACACACAAGTGAAGGTGTTGGGCCATAATGAATGCTGATGTCTGGAGAAAACCCAAACACAGCACATCAGCACATAAACCTCACACCAGCTGTCAGCACAGTGGTAGTGGGGTGATGATTTGTGCTTCTTCTACAACCACAAGACCTGTGCTGTGAGTCAGTTAGAAACTCCTCCGTACACCAGATCATTCGAGTGTTAAATATGAGGCCTTTTGTCTGAAATCTAAAACTTTTGGGTCATGCAACAAGTCTACAACAGAATGCCTAAAAAAAGAACTAAACCAAGGTGTTGCAACAGCCGACTCAAAGTCCAGACCTCAATCCCACTGAAATGCTGGGGTGGACCTTAAGATAATTATGCATAAACTAATATCTGCAAACCACAGTGAAGTGAAGCTGCGTGCTGTAAATGAGACTGAGACAAAATTCTTCTAGAATGATGTGAGAGACCGATTAAGTCATTCAGAAAACCATTACTTAAGTTATTAAGTTACTGAAGCTGATATATAAACTCTTAGAACTCAGAGAAGTTATACTTTTGTTTTCATGTGACTGTATCATAATATTGTAATAAATGGTCTGTATATAGCGCTTTACTAGTCCCTAAGGACCCCAAAGCACTTTACATTTCAGTCATCCACCCATTCACACACTGGCGATGGCAAGCTACATTGTAGCTGGGGCGCACTGACAGAGGCTGCCGGACACTGGCGCCACCGGGCCCTCTGACCACCACCAGTAGGCAACGGGTGAAGTGTCTTGCCCAAGGACACAACGACCAAGACTGTCGGAGCCGGGGCTTAAACCGGCAACCTTCCGATCACAAGACGAACTGCCAACCCTTTGAGCCACGATCGCCTCAAATAAGGTAATTCGCAAGGACTGTATATACAATTATGTTTTATTCCTTTATAGTATACTATGTTCAGAACTTCAGAAAAGGGATTTGACAGGGATGTGTGACAGTGTGTCCTCTCACCTCCTTCCAGATGTAATAGTGACTGAGGAAACAGCCCACTTCTCCTTTGGTCAGAGTGCGTCCAGAGAATGGGTCATAGTATCCTGGCAGCAGGTCGACACCCAAAATCTTAATGTCACTGCTGTTCAATGCACTGCATACACAAACACAAACACCAGATTACTATATCAAGAAAAAGAGTACTGCACCGTTTACAGCACCAAAATGGAAGACTGCAGTCGCATGACTGCTTAGTCTGTTTTTTTTTAGTTAATTCTGTCTTTGATAAGAGAAGAGTTCATTTGTAGCATACGTATCCATAACACTGATATTTATTATAAGCCACAAATGTCTATATTTTTAAAATGAGGATCGAAATTGGCCTCACACCAAGAGTCTGAATTGACACAGTGTTACATTTCTTGACAGAGTTATACATAAAACAGAGAGAGGAAAAGAGCCGGGACCAATCCACTCACTTTCCATCCACGGCATCGACCACTTTGACATCAATCTCAAGCTCATTTAGAGAGAACAACATCCTGTCTCTGCGGTCAGAACGCCGTCGCAGGTTAATCAGATAAATCTGTAGAGCAGATGGGTGACCCAGAACGTTATTTAAATCTAGACACTGTGTCCCATCACCTTTAATCTTTGAGTTTCGTCAAATTGGTCTCCTGCATATTCGTCATGCCTTCAAACTCTATTCACCCAGTGAAAACATGCATCATATTTGGTCTGTATCTTGCTAAATACAAATTACTACCTAAAAAGTTGGTGTATAACTATATTATATATTACATTTAATTACATCCATGCTTTCATCATTGCATAGAACTAGCCCGAATAAGGTTGGGGTTAACCTCTTTTAAACTGAGATTACACCTGAAAAAAGTTGAACTGTTGCACCCACCTCATCAAATCCCAGGAGGTCTCTTTGTTTTGGAAACATGTGGATGAATCGAGAAGGATACATAGGTGGACCATCGACTTTTCCACAAACAGGGATATTAGTTGGGGGGAAAGGTAAAAGAGAGGTGAGCTGATGTGCCTTTTTTATATATTTATTTTAACAGTCAACATTTGCCTTTAGCATTACAAATCATCTATGCTCTTACTCATAGACTCAAGGTGAACATGGACGAAGTTGAGGCGATCATCTTCTAAGGTGTAGTGCGGTTTGGCCGGAACATTCAGGTAGCCGTAGCGCTCCTTGTTGCACAGGTACATCTGTATCTCTGAGTACCAACAAAGAGCAATCAGTTAAAAAATTATAAAAATATTTATCTATGTACATTTTCATCACTGAGTAATGAAATATAGAAATACTCTACAGCGAAACCAGTGCAGACATGACTTAGGTTTACTCAACACAGCTATTGCACTAACTGCTGACCATAAGAACACACAAGCATCTACAGACCTGCAGCCCGACAGGAGAAGGCGAAAACAATAATATCGTCGTAGGGCCACGAGTAGTCTTCATGAGGAGGGTAGAAAGCGAGTTTCTTCATGCCCTCCTTTCTCAAATCCAGCAGCAGGGTGCTGTGGACCATAGGCACAGGGAAGCAGCCCACTCGGTGACGGTGACGGGTGGGGAAGTACTCTGCTGTTCGACGATAATATCCCTAAAGAAATGAGATATTAAAAAAATATGCTTACTCTGAATATGTCTTAGCTCCGTGTCATTTTTCTGCATTATGTTCATCAAGAAAGCTATTCTCTAGCTATTGTTTTTATTCTTAAGTATTCCTTTAAAGCGGATAAATAATCCCTCATTTTTAAGCGCTGTTCACCTGTGGAGTGATACCACACCAGTAGTTGGAGTACGCTCCCGGAGAATCTAACATAGGAGCGATGACTGACTTGTTTTCTGCTATCAGCAGGTTGAGGGATTCGGGGTTTGTGAGGATATTGTCCGTGTCTGTGTACTGAGACAGAAAGACAGAAGATACAAAGCAAAAAGTATTTTTCATTCAAATACCAGTTGCCAAGTTTTTTTTAACATAACAGCTGCAGTAAGGAAGACAGACAATCTACTTAATCAAGAAAGGAGATAATATGAATCTTATCACAAGACAGGTACCAAGATATAATCAGCCCAGCGTTTCCTGGCAAAGTTGAGCGCTGCTTGTTTCAGCTTCATCACATATTCATATCTGCTGTTGGGCCAATGCTTAGGACCCAGCTCTCCAGCGTAGGACCTTAAACACAAAGAGGTAAAGTATTATTAGGGAATATGTTACTATATCAGCAAAATGTTGTATATTTTGCCACATGACCCAAACAAGTGATTGGCTAAATGGTTTCTATAGTAATAAAAAAAAAACCAAAGCACAAAATACAGCCATGCTGAATCATGCTGGAGCATTGACCACAGTGAATCCAGCATACCGATGCTAATGGATTAAATAAAACCAGAACGGTAAATGAAAATCATAAACAGATGGATAATGTAACCGTTTCATAACTGTAGCAGTTTAGCAGAATTCACTCAGAATAACTATCCGACAGGCATAAAAATGTCTACTAATAGAAAGCACAGAGTATCATGTACAGACAAGCCTAGATATGCGTTGTCAAACTCTTTTTTAGCTTCTTAAATGACTACCAGATGAGCCTACAGAGGGGTGTTAATACTTTCACTGAACACGTGGACAAAAAGAGCAAGTGAGCAAAATCAATGCGTGCAATCTGAACATTGATTATTTATTTTGTTACTATCAGAATGACACTTCAAAGAATCATAGATTTACCTCCAGATGAGTAAGAGTCATTTCACTTGTAAAAGCACCAACTTAAGGTGATCTGCTTTGATCTATGTTTGCTAGAAGATCAAGTTGAGATGGTTCCAAACTCAGATTCAAGAAGCACATAAAGCTTAAGTCATTAACATTTTCGGACTTACGTGGGCTTGTCCATTGGTCTCCACTCAACATAATGGTAATATTTCTGCATGACAGTCAGCCACTCCTTCAGTATGGCTGTGGTGTTATCTATGTTGTGATCTGTGGCTGCCCTGGAGAGCACAGAGAAGGCAGAGGGTGGAGTAACAGCACCAAAACTAGAACCAATAACTAACTGTTATTACTTATTTCCTCCTTGTGCTGGGGAACAGTGAAATCTACATGATGTGAATTTTTCAGCTCCTCATCATACAAATTTCATTCTGGATTACCACTCCCATTGGAGCGCCCAATACTGATGTTCTGTTTGTGTATTACTCGATCAACATCATTGATCACTGAAGAACTGATCTCTTTCAAACCCAAAATTTATAATGGTCACACTATACAACACAATACAACACAATACAAATGATTACTACTCATTTGATCAGGATTTTACAGGTCTGTAAACATTTCATGGTTGTCTCTCAGTACCACTGAATGATTTGATCCATCATTTTCTGCTTCTCTAGTTTACGGTATGCCACAAGGTTCTTTTTTGGGGCCTTTACTCTTTTTGTCATATCTGCTCTCTCTTCGGCACATTTTCATCACTTTTAAGGACATTTCTTATTACTGCAAGTTAGAGTGGCTGAGAAATTTCTCAAACTTAGTGAAGAGAAAGCAGAAATCCCATGACAGATTAGTGCTGAAGCTAATGGCAATTCTAGATTGCCTTGCCCCTTTTGCTAAATCTCCTATCGGGAAAGTTTTAGTAACTTTTCATTCTGGATACTCTCATTAAAGCTCTGGTTCATTCTTGTTTTTATCACTTAAGAAATATTGTCAAGTTAGGTTTTATCGTTTCACAGTCTAAATCAGAAATCAGTCAAACCGTAATCAGTCTTTTATCTCATCACATCTAGATTATTGCAATTCACTGCTAATTTGTCTTAACAAATTTCCTTGGAATGGGTGTTTCAGAACTCCACTGCAAGGATTCCAAATAAGCCATTAAAGTATTCACACGTTACACAATCGCTAATTCAGTCCCACTTGCACCCCACTAACTTCAGTCTACTTTAGAAAAGAAAAGAAGAGTGAAGAGGCCGACAGTTCTGCACTAAAATAAGCACTGGATCCCTTTCCTGTCCACAGCTGTGAGTTATCTTCGGCAGTGTCATTCTAGCAAACCTTTACTTGTGGTGAAGTAGGGTAGGCCAAAATGACAAGGTATATCAAAGATACTAGATATCTGTCAAATAGCAGAATGGCTCTATTGCATGACCAGGTTTTTGTTAGGCTTTCTTTTTTTATTTGTGGAAATAAAGTATCAGGATTTTTCACTTCATCATAATATTAGGACTTTTAATGATTTCTTTAGGGGTGCTCAATCCCAGTCCTTGAGAGCTACCCTCCTGCAGCTTTTATATGCATCCTTGTTCCGACACACCTGAATCAAATGAATGGCTTGTTATCAGGCCTTTGCCAAACGATGGCATACTGAAGCGGTAATCAAACCATTTGATTCAGCTTTCTTGGAGCAGGGATGCATCTAAAAGCTGCAGGACGGTAGCTCTTGAGGACTGGGATTGAGCACCCCTGCTTCAAACTGATCTTTGTACAGCATACATCTAATGACTTAAAAAAAACAGCTGGATGCACAGCTTTTAATTTATTTTGGCTTTTCTCTAATCCCCACAGAGTCCAAACTATACAAGCATTTACTTAAAACGTTTAGTAAGTGGTGCTGAAGGTTGTACAATGTCTTTTAACCTGAGAAGGCCACGGCTTACCAACTTCATGTTAGAGATCATGACTGACTGAAACACCAGTGTCACTGTCCAAACTGGAGTGAGTTTTAAATCACCATGGACTGAGAGAGAGCGCTATCCATGAAAGAAACCCCTGATCTAAAATCAACACCTTCAAGCTTGAGTAAAATTTACAGTTTTAAACATAATAACACTATCAGGTGTCAAACAGTGCTGATAGCATCATGCCCTGCTGCAAGTGGTAGGGGTATGTTTACACCAAGAGGATGGAAACATAAAGCAGGAGGACTACCTACAAATTCTTAGACCTAACCTAAAATCGACACATCGATGGTTGAAACTTCGACACAACTGAGTCTTCTAACAAGACAATGATCTTAAATACACATCTAAACTGGTATTGGAATGGATAAAGTAGGCCAACATTAAGCTTCTGGAATGGCCTTCCCAAAGCCCCGACCTCAACCCTATTAAAAATTTGCGGACTATGTTCAAAGGCTGGGTCTGGATCCAAACAATTTAAATGAACTCTATCAGAGTGTTCAAATAGCCATCCGGAAGTATGCCTGAAGCTTGTTGATGGCTACTAAGGCATCTAAGGTGCTGCTTGCTAAATCTTAGTGTGGTTGGATGTTTATTTTTGACTCTGTATGGATTAGAAAAAAATCCCAAATAAATGTTTTTTAAAGTCAATAAGGTTGTATGCTGTACAATCCACCCTGGAAAAATATTAAAAAAAATAAAATAAATTAAAAGCCAAAAATTGCCATAACTTTCATATCCATGATGACTAATGTTCCCGTAGGACTGAACACACTACGGTCATCTCCTCGTATTAAACCAACAGTTCATCTTTTTCAATCATTACATCGATTAAACGGGATCTGTTTTACTTCCTCACTCATAAACCACTCCGCGCTACCTAAACAGTTAAACCCCTAGAGTTTGTAGATTTGAACATGCAGCATGAATTATAAAGAAGTATAATCACTGCTGGTACAGTTACTCTATACAAACTTCACGGGACATAAAACTGCAAGCAAGCGACGGTAGGAAATTAATGCGGCAGAGTGAAAGGCAGCCTGGACTGTGAAAGGCGCAGAGGGAACAGGGGAGGGGTAGGACGCCGCTGCTTTCACAAACTAATTTAAATGCCATTGACCTTTTGAACGGCTGCTATAGACGGATAAAAAGGAGACCCCTCTACAAACAGCCTGGCAGTCCATGCAGGAAACCCACCACACAGAGATGCGATCTTTGGGGTAGTTGAGTCTCTCCAGAGCTCCGAGGTAGTACGGCAGGGAGTGAGCAGTATTTCTCGCTATGATAGCGATAACCACGGTTGGAGGCTGCATTTTCGACTCCTCCGGATACTTCTCCTCCGAAAAGTAACATTCAGTCTGAAAAACAAAGGCCCCTAAAACTAGAAAGTGAATTATCATGGTGGAGGCTGTTAAAGTTGGAAAGTAATCCGCGGGGCTCCGGAGCAGCACGTAGCCGCGGTACGCGTCAGCAGTCCAAGAAAAAAGGGCTTTCCCAAATGTTCTACCCCCCACCCCCCTGCTTCATGTACAATCTGGCCCCTTCTAAGGAGAAATGCAAACCCAATCCCAGAGCCAGAGAATGTTATATTCCGCTGTAATGAACTTTTTCCTGTAGGAAAAAAAAAAACAGAAAGAGGGAATTCAACGAGGCGTGATTTGGCCACACTGGTATTTACAGCGGCTTTTTCAAAGAAAGATTTGGAAGAAATTTTTAAAATTTGAGATTAAACGTCTTTAAAAATGTTATTAAAATGTTCTTTCTTTCTTTCTTTCTTTCTTTTTCAGTAAACCAGTCATCGCCTTTTAAATATTCTGACCACAGTATGGGCATTTATACACATTAAGCCTGTATGTGTGATATTCTGATACATTCATAGAAAGGGACTTTGAATAAACACAACTTTGTCGTAACATTAGCAATTACAGAGATTCGCCAGCAGGGGGAGGTTTTGATCCAAGAGAGGAATCATTATGTCGCGCACGTCGTCCTGAGGCCTTTGATCCCTTGGTTTTCTCAAATGCTGAAATTAGGATCAATTAAGAGGTCATTTTCACATGTATTATTTTTATTCTACTTAATATTTATCTACTTAAGACGTTATCATCGTATGTCACCTTCCACTACATTCACTCATGCTATATAGTACTTATTTGCATGCATATTAGTATTAGTTGCAAGGCATCACTTTTACTCTGTTGAAATGTACCTTAAAAGAAACGCAGTGACTGCTACAGAGACACTGAAGGCTTGGTAACCAAAAAACAAAAATAACAAAAATGAAAACAAATGTAAAATTTGAGGGAAATGTTCAACCAAATATTCACTGTAAATCTTTACATTTAAATACTCCAGAGCCTTAACAGAGAAAGCTGGAAAGTTTGTGGTTTCAAGCAAAGGGGACCTTTCAAATTTTAAATACAGCTTGTAACATCATTTTCCAGTTTCACTTTGGGTCTTATTTATTGCAGTCCTATAGCTTCGAGTGGCCTGTTGACAAGAGAAGATGTACAGTAGCCTGGGTGTTGCTCAGTATATTAAAGAGTCAAAGGTCATCTTGAATGTATTGAGTAATGGTATGTGGGCAATAGAAAATTCACGGCCAAGTAGAAGATGCAGGGGCAGACAGATGCATTGACTTCAGGGTGTAGGTGTGGTGTGAGAGCAGATTAAAACAAAGGATTAAAACACACTCGTATGGGGGGACATAAGCACATATACATAGTTAGATCTTCAATTCTATTATTCATGTACAATAAAAATAGAAAATAAATGTGAAAAGGTTTTCTAGGCTAGTGAGTATAAATGTTTTAAAAACCAATGCTCAGAGTGCTCAGCTTACAAGTGAAAATTCACCAATAGAAGTTAAGATGGACAGAAGAGAGGCTGTGCAAGAAGGGGACCAATGGGATCAGACAAAAGAGGATGGAAACGATGGAAAGGGCAGTGAAGGGAAAAAAAGAATGGGGAGATGCATTAGTGTGGGTGGAAAATAATAAGCAAAGTGGTATATAATGAATTTTGGCTCTTTTGGCGGGCTCTGTGAATAAACGAAGGCAGTCAAGGCTGACAATAGCAGACTTTGGGCAAAGGGGTTGTTTGTGTGGACAGGTCACAAGGGTTGAGGGTCAAATCTCTCCTATTCATGGCACCCCAAGTGTTGCCACGCTCACACACAAACACACGCACGCTCATGTGCACACATACACGTATGTCAGGCGCACTTTCTCAGCGCTTGCGGCTGCAGCTGATCTGGGAGAGTTCAACCTCGGGTGCACTAACTTTTCACTGCAGGGTCAAGGGTGGAGTTGGTGTTTGTGTGTGGGAGTGTGTGAATCGGGGACAGACGGACAAGGAAAGCGAGAGAATGACAAAAAGAAAATCTTCATTGTTTTGACCAGATTGCAGGAGAGACTGCAAAAGAAAGCTGCAGCGATGCCAGGACTGTGCATGCACGCATACAAAAATATATCTAAATCCAACACGTTCACTGCCATAGCTTTAGCTTTATTTGTGTAGGTTGCAAGATATTCCCAACTCTTATATCTATACAGAATGCAGATGTCCTAACTGGTCACGCAGCCTCGATTCTATCTATAATTTTTTTTCTTTGCTAGGCCAGAAATTTTTTGTCAGCATGAGTGAATGAGTGGCTGTAAGTTTGGATGTGACAAAGTGTAAGAGTTTCTGTTTTTGTGTGTTGGGACCAAAACTGGTGGGCAGCACAGAGTCGTGACATTCTCACAAGCTTCCGGGACCTTTATTGCTGTGGCAATAATCAATAGTGTTCCCACAGAGACGTCTTTTGGCTGGGCAGGTCAATACCTGTCACTCAGGGGCTCAGTCATGGCACAGACCCTCTTACTCAGCAGCTACGGCAGCCTTGCTCTGTCTGCTCCCCACCTCGCATGTCCTCCTGCATGTATCTCAGGAGTGTCATGTTTGCACAGTTTAAGGAGCTGTGAGGTTCATTTGAAATCATATTAAACTAAGGATCTGCTTTTTTTTTCTTTGCACAGTGTACTGAGTCCAAAAAACAGTCACAACAACAGCTATCATTATTGTTTAATCTCCAGACTTTTTTCATTTTTAAATAATATGGTGCTGGTGTTAAATTGATGTTTTCTGTATTTTTTTTTTTCATCTTTAGCACCAAACACCTGTTTAAGGTATTTGTTAGGTTTTAGCCTGAGTGACTGTACAATCAAAACTCATCCAAAGTAAATTTTCATGAAGTGAAACCTACATTGCAATTTTAATTAAGCAAGTATGTTTCTTAGTCAGCACAGGTTTGCTGAGTTAAGTTTTACATAGAAGTAGCTTAGTGCTAAAGATGCATATCAGATGGATTTTTAGGAATCATTGAATTTACTGTTAGGAAACATGCCATGGAAACAAAAACCTGAAAATTATGTTCAGCATTTTAATTGCAACGTTGTTTTTTTTAAGCCTTGGATCCATGTTTTCCCCAAGCTTGTTTTTTTAGAGGTATTTGTTTTGTTGAAGTCTGACTGAAACTAGCATGTCTGGAATCATTTACAAACCTGCATTTTATTTCATTTTTAACTTTACAACACTCAGACTTAAAGATGTGATTTTCTGATTATAACTGGCAACATGAAGAGGGGATGCTCTGGAGGTGGCAACAGTGCAGATAAACTGACTACAGGGTCAAACCGCAGGTATGTGTTTGTGTGTGTGTTTTTTTCCCAGGTGGCCAATATTGCTGTTTGACTAAAGCACTTAAACAGAATTGCTTCAGTAGGAAAGGACTGGAATACCTTAGTCCAGTCTTCATGCAACACCACCAAGTCAGCACAAACAACCTCAGACTCTGACCGAATGCTCAGAATGCTGAAGGTAATAAGATTAAAGAGGTCAGTGACACATGGTCACATCTGTTCTAATTAATATTAAAAAAAAAGCAATCAATTATTTTGATGTCATTTAGTTTTTATTGGTTGTTTTAATATAATCGATTAAGATACCTGTCAAGTTGATTTATTTTACAGAACATAATACCAGTTACACTGACATTCAGCCAGTTTGGTTTAAAGTGAAATAGACATTTTAAACTGAATTAAGTCAACAACGAAACATCAAGAATTTTGATTTTTATTCATTTTTTAACACTTATACTTAAATGTAATTTCATCTGAAGATCTTGGTAGTAACAGGAATAATGAACAGACCCATAGTTATTTTTTTAAAATAAAATAACATTTTTAATTGGAAAAAAAATGTGAATAAAAGGGTGCTTGGCATTAATGTGAAGATTTCCCTTGAAGCAGGACGATGTCAAAAACTAAGTGTTTCTCTTAAAGGATTTTTTTATTTGAATATATTTAACAAGCCTTCAATAGATTGGCAACCTGTCCAGGTGTAGCCAACCTTTTGCGCTAAGACAGCTTCCCCAACACAGAAGATGATGGATGGATGGATGGATGGATGGATGGATGGATGGATGGATGGATGGATGGATGGATGGATGGATGGATGGATGGATGGATGGTGCTTCATCACTACAGCTGGATTGATTTCCTTAAACTAAAGAAGAAACAGCAGCATCATGTGACATGTTTACAAACCTCTACCAGCAAAGATCTCAAACTAGCTTCTCTATTTAAATAAAGGAAGTCCAGTACATGATCAACCTGAGATATTACCCCTGTTCACTAAACTTGATAACCTGGTTTAGGTAGCGTACAATGCACTTTTCAGAATCAATGAAACATCCTCAGACTAAGACATTCATTCATGAAGATCTTAAAACTCCAATAACTCCATCATCATGCATGTTTTTATTAATCCCTTCTTCATTGTCTTGTTGTGTTGTTTCAGTCTGCTGGTTGTGTTCTCCCATTTATTTCTGCTTTTATCCTCGCAAAGGATATGTTAATCTTTGCCTGGTTAAAAAAAGAAAGTCTAAAATATATTTAATGCAAATTTTGCATGACTTGTAAAACTTAGAGAAATTTTTGCAGCTGCACAACTGAATAATTTTTCTTTTAGTCATTCATAATTTAACATAAAAAACGAATTAATTGATATTTTTCATCACCGTGTTACCCCCATGATGTGTACAGTCTCGGTGAGAATAGTGCAGACTTCCTCGCTTCTCATCGTCTCCGTTACTCCCTGGATGACGCTGTCCGTCTCCCCGTTGCCAAGCAACAGAGCAGCCACTGTCAAAGAATTCTGGGGGATGTTTAGGCAGCAGCATGCTGAGGGGGAAGGAGTATGTGTGTGTGTGTGTGAGAGAGAGAGAAAGTATGTGTGTGTGTGTGAGAGAGAGAGAGAGAAAGTGTGTGTGTGGCTGTGGCTGTGATGGTGGCAGCAAAGAAGTAAGAGGGTACAGCGAGTGTACTCGTCTGAGTGCAGAGTCGAAGGATGCACTCAGTTTTGCATTTACAGGAGAATTAATCTTAATCTTTTCATTTCAGCCTTTACACCACTTGGTAAATTCTTTAAGATTTATTTCACAATCCAACATTTTACTACTCTTACAAATAGAACCTCGGATCTTTGGTGTGTCATCTTTTCTCACACAAAAAACTCAAACAAATGTATCTTTTAGTCATTTGCACCCTTATTGGTTTAGCTGCCCAAAGAACAAGATCCCATCATTTTCAGTGGCAATATAAATAAACTGAAGACGTGTACTCAATGACATGTGATAAACAAATGTGCTTATGATCATAGGAGACTGTGTGGCACATAGCTGGTTTTAAATGAAAGTACAACTGCATGCTTCTTGTCTGGCCTTAACATTTGCACAGCACTATCACTTTCTCCACTAGATATTATGAGCTGCCATAAACAAGATCGTCTTACACAATACAATGCACCTGCAGGAAGATTTAGGACCTGAGAATTTTTGTTTGTCCTTTAAGTCTTTTTTTTTTTTTTAAACTCTCCTTCCAATTTACCTTTTTGTCCGTTTGACTCCACGTCCTGGCTTGCCTGAACAGCTAGTCCACTATAAATTTCAATGACGTTCCCTGCAACAGTGTTGCCTCTCACTCTAACCTCTTTATTCTCCCACCTCTGTAGCTAGCAGCAAGGAGGAGATGCCTTCACCAGAGGAGGTTTATTTTAAGGATTCCCCTGTCGCCTTTGTCCTCCCTCTCATCTCCATCTCTCGACGGAATGGTTTCATTGCCCACCTCGCTGATTGGGCCTCCCTGTCCCCTGCCAGGCCTTTTAGCAGGCGGGTTAAACATTGATTTGTGAATGGAGGGAAGCACAGCGGCCCCTGCATGGAGCGCACCAGTCCCCTACTGTTTCTGTGTACACACACACACACCCCTACTATACGCCACCAAGACCAACAGCCAACATGAAAGCTTCTGAGCTAAAAGGCTTTAATTCAACAGCTGATGATGGCTGATGGTGCTTTTATTTTTGTGTGTACGTGTGAAATGCAATCTAGCCTTTATTTTGATCAAATCACATAAAAATGACCATTAACACTTAGAAAAGTTAAGCATCTCTTATAGGCATTCTGAAAGATTTGCAGAGCTGCAACAACAGAAAGGAGTTTCAGACCAAAAGAAACTGTGTCGCAGATGTCTCTGTGGTGCAATACATGTTTAATATAACCAAGTAGTCAATATTTTTGTTTTTTAAATCCATAACTCTGAGCAACACAAGTGAAGGATGTCAAGGTGAGAGTGAAAGTGGACCCTCTTGACTTCTTCCCGCCTCTAGGAGAGTCAAGTCATGAACAGACAGAGAGAGTGAGAGTAAGAGCGGAGTTGAGATGGAGGGTTTTGCTTTTCACCACTCAAAAAAAAAAAGAGCAATGAATGAGTGACTGGCTGAATGAATGAGAGGCGGGCTGGGGCTGAGAGGGGCTCTGGCTGTGTGGATCAGCAGAGGTTAACTCGGCTTCTTCAGAGGGATGAAAAGGGGAAAAAACGGATTGAGCTTTAAAGAGGAGGACCCCCTGCGCCTGGGGCGGGATCACTCAGGATGATTTATTAGAATGAGAGAGCGAGAGAGAGGGGAGAGGGAGAGAGAGAGAGGGAGAGGGAGGGAGGCGTTTGCAAGCGTCAAAAAGCTGCAGCGCAAACGCAGCGTTAAAAAGTGCTGATATGCACGACAACAAGATGGGCATGATTCAGATTCCTGTTTCAAGTAAGAGGGGGCCACACAGATACAAGACTTTCAACCACCTGAACTGTTGCCACAAACAGGAACGTACGAGAAAAAAATAATAATAACTTGTACACATGAAAATAAGAGCCTGCTTGTTTGGGGAGCCTTAAAAAGTGTTGCAATCTGAAAACGCTCAAAGATGCTCTGTAATTTGTCTCTCTTGCTTTATTCCCTTTTTAAATATGATCCTACCAAATTTGGTACCAGTATTCGGAACTGAGGGCAATACTATTTAACCTCTGGGTTTATATAACAGCTGCAAAAGCCCACATAAGGACTTTAGAATACAGTGCAATATATTGCGTCGCTTACGCAGGAAACCACTGCACTTTGGTTCTCTTGCTGAATCTTTCTCTGTTAAACGTGCTACAGATTTTTTTTTTAAAGTAACATTTAAAGCACAAGACAACATGCCCACTGTTACCCCGTCAATCGCTTGTCACAAAAGCATCATATAATCCACTCATTTTCTGTCACTTCGGACGGCACTTTCCCCACAGGCCTACAGTAAGCAGCCCTTTTCTGGGGCAGAATGGCTGCACATAGCGCTGAAGGCAGCGCTTTATGTCCAAGTGCCTGGTTACAGCGTTGCACTAGTTTGCTCACACAAGAGAGGGGGCACAAGAGAAACACTAAACGTCATGCAGTGCGGTCAGAGAGTAAACAGTGTCGGGATTGTAATCTCTTTTTGGGTAGAAAATAGGGCTGTTGTGTCTTTAAGAGGGGCTGCTGGTCCCTCATCGCAGCTGCTGGCGTGTGTGCGTGTGAGTGCGCGAGCGTGTGTGTGTGACATAGAGGACAGCGGAGATTCATTACTTAAGCAGTACAATGGACATTTATCACCCCGTGGTGTTATTCAAATTCAGTACCAAGCGAGGACCTTCTCCACTCCTCTCTCTGCTTTGCGTCGCGGCCACAGCGTTTATTGTTGCAGCGGCTTAAAGAAAAAGCCAGGAGGGCAGAAGCACATGCATCCAGTCAACCAGTCAGTCAACCAGTCAGTCAGTCCGAGAGACCCGTAAAGGACGGGTGGAAGGGAGGCAGGAAGACAGGACCGTCTGTCCGGAGTCTACGGAACCCGCACATCTCCTGCCCCGTAGCTGCTTTTTGTCAGTATCCGACGCTGCTCGCTGGGGGGCATTTGGAAAGGAGCAGCGAAATCCGAGAGAACGCGCGTCGTGGGAACTGAACCAAGGACGCACCAACGGGAACTAAGGGGGTCTCCTTTTAAATTTTTCGGTTTCGTCACCAGCTATAAACAGCAGAAGAAAAAAACCGCTCGAAATACTTCTATTTTTGTTTTTAAAATGGAAGGCGGATTTTTTTTTCTTTTTGCAATTTAGCATCCGTGGAAAGCCATTGTGCATCTTGAGGCACCAGCAACTGAGGAGTCCTTCCCTAAATCGATGACATTACACAGGTGCAGAAATGGCGTTTTCCCGGCGATCTCACGTCGGACTTTAAGATGAAATAAAGCCTAAACGAGTCGTCTTATTCCCAGCTTGTAAACTATTCTGAGACAGTGTAAAAGTAAGACTGCTGGAGGAAATCAAAGGACATACCTTTTTATTTAAAACTGCATTGTCCATTCAGCCATCTTAAGGGCCTAGAGATGTGGGTAGACTAACTTTACAACTAGCAACCAGTGTTTACACACGGAGTGAAGACAAGACTATAAAAGAAAGTAAGGAAGAGAAAAGTGATTGTGACTGCATCAGTGGTAAAACAGTGAAGGGATTTTCTTTTTATAAAGTCCCAATCAGTAATAAGGTTGAGTTTCTGTGGGTGTTCAGTGGTTTTAAGAGGCAAAGGAAGTTGACATACAGCTTTTCTGTTATGGCAAAATATGTATATATAGATACTGAGTTTTAGTGAAACAGCTCAGTGCTTGAAATTTACAGCAGCTTTTTTTTTCTTTACAGGAAAAGAGGAATCCGAGAGGCAGTGCTGAGCAATGAGCATGTCAAAAATAATGCACAGTAGTGCAACTCCCTATCTTGTAGAGAAAGGGGGGGGGGGGGGGGGGGGGTGGAAAGC
>VUQR01031592.1:0-13212 GCA_015108515.1 Hemichromis elongatus | reverse complement strand
CCAAGGTGGAGGAGGGGGGGGGGGGGGGGGTTCGGTGTCAGAGGCAGCTAATACTGTCAAAGGCCAAATAGGCAGTCATAGCAGGTGCACCCATGGACCTATACAATAAATGCCCGTGCACATTTGTGAGTCAAATAATCAAATGCTTAATTTCGTCTTTTCATTCTGGCAGAGGATATATAGAGTCTCTAGCGGCTGATTGTCCAAACGCAATTCTTGAGTAAACTCAAATTCAACCCCAAGAATTGTGTATGGACATCTGTTGCTGCAGACTCACATTCGTCACTGCTGTCTTTGGCCAAGCGCCACATCCGAGACTGTGGGCCTCTTTAAAAAAAAACCAAAAAAAAAAAACCTAAACCCCACAAAGAAACCGGTAGAACTGCCTTTAATCGCGTTTTGTTTTGTAACTGTCTCGTTTCAGGTAAGGTGCAAACCACATTTCTGCATGATATGTAGAAAAAGTCGCGAGACTGCGATAATAAAGTGGAGGAAACCGCATTCTGCCTCATGTAATGTGTTTTTCGGCCTGTGTGCTGTGGTTGGCCCGATTGGTATTTACACTTTGTCGAAGATCTAATCAAGACTGTTTGTTTTAAATGGCAAATATCGACTGGAAGCATCAATGTATTGACTGTCTTTGGCAAATAGGAGAAAGCAGTAAGTTGAGAGCTCAGAGAGTGGGGCCTGTATGCAGCATGCACGCTGTGGATGAGACGAGCCATTGCTAAAAAAAAACAAAAAAACATCGGGTACATTAAGCAGTGAACGGGCTTAATAGACAGGCTTTAAGGTTTAAAGTTTTCGTTTACCATATAACATACACGTAATGGAAAATAGCTTCTTAAACAATTTTTAATAATTTATTAATAAGCTGAAAACATATCTACAGCACATTATCTTTAAGTAGGGCTCAGCAGACTCGTGTTAGTACTCAAGTACCTATTGCTTCCACGACAAGATTATATGTTTATTTATGTCAATGTGTAGTAGCATTATTTTAAAATATATAGAAAAAACAAACAAAAACAGGGCTTGATGGAGCCAAACAGCGTCATTCATAAATCACGTGGGACACTTCTTGGCCCATTGGATGCTTCGACGTTTTTTGCTTTGTTCATAAAGAATAAAACTACCCACTTCAAAAATAATTCGATTATTTTAATAAACTATCCATGGGCTTTTTAGATTAATACAGTTTACACAAATGAATTTATAACAGTTTCGAGCAAGACAACCTAGAAACTGTTTAATTCTACACTTGTCAAAAATCGTCTAAAATTGCTCATTTAATTTTAAAATATGAGCATTTTTTCCTCTTTCTCTCCCTCTCTTTTGTCTGCCTGTCTTTCACTCACTCTCTCTCTCTTACACACACACACACACACACACACACACACACACACAGTATTGTTGAACATTAAAGGCTAACCTCACTTAATTCCAGGGGATTAGTGCATCATGTTTGCTCTTGTATAAACGCTTCTGTGTCCAACGCAGGGGACATACAGAGGACAAGTATCTTCTTCTGTTTGACATATAGAGATATCGTTTTTATTGTAATTTAGAACTATCTATTTTACAAAATACTCTAAAATTTATCATTTTAAAAATTGTGGCTGGTGTCTATGTCTTCTAATAGTAAACCAGTAACAATTATTCATATCAAAAACGAAAAGATTTTTTTTTTAGCAGACTTACAGTGTTTTGCTATTGTGGTGGTAAGCGATTCAGTAGTATAACATTGTAATAATGGCGATAGACACTAATGCCTAGGTTTTATTTACTTATTTTTGTACATTTCGAAGACCAAGTAAGTTTTCTATTGGCCTAATTGAAATGTGTATTCCAGCTTTCTCTGTATGGTGCAATCGAAAACTAGAGCAAATTTTGCTTCTTTTTCTTTCATCACCATATAAACTTACATGCTATAAACTACATAGAAAAACAACAAAGTAACAATGTTTATGTTGACAAGCTACAAAAAGAGAAAAAAAAGCAAGGTGAAAAAAGGTGGGAAATATACGTGTTTTTTCCCCATCTCATTGTGTGTATATATATATATATATATATATATATACCATGTTGTCAGGCTGATGTAAAATGAGCAATCGCGTAAATAAGGTTTGTTCACCATTGTTTACTGAGTAGCTGTTTGCACGACAAAGACAGTGAGCTTAAGCTTTTTATTTCCACTGTTATAATCAGAGCTGTGAAGCCAGGTCGACCCTTCCATCGTGCAGCAGCAGCATCCTCCAAAGTGAGCTATAGTCACTGTGCACACTTACCTACATACAGAAATGTAGGCCCAGGTAACTGTCCAAACCTCAGGTGTTTTTCACCGGATGCACTCATAATCCACATATCAAAGTAGTTACAAACTAGACTTAACTAACCAGCCAAAGATAACCAGAATTTGACTCTGCAACTTTACATACCCTTTATATTTAAAGACAAATGATTTAATTGACCAACAAGCTCTGGTTATTTCGTCACAAAAAATCTCTCTCTTTACACACACGCACGCTGAGTACATCATCCTCGGCCAGCACTAGCTGACACAGTGCAACATTTTCTCCTCTCTAACCCCCTCACAGCCTCATTAGCATTTCCTTTCTGCCGGCCATTATAGGCTAGTTTCCCGTTGCAAATCGGACTCCACAACCGCGAAAAGGTTTTAGGTCGCCCCGGGCGTTCAAGGGAGGGCAGCCCGGAGGCTAGACCTCGACCTCCCGCAGTGGTGCTGTAGTTCACACCCCACCCACCACACACACACAAACATATATGTTACACGCACACACCCTCACCCCCTTATGAATATTCTCCACGAGTTTGGCTACATGATGGTAAAATCTCTCCCAAGTGTCGTCTAATCAGCCTAAAAATGCACTGGGAACACATGAGCTGAGCTTAAATCGATCACATATAAGCTATCATCAGGGATTATCGAAGCGTGATGTAAAATCCTCACTGTGTTAAACATTTGGATAGGCGGCTCCTGTGCGTAATACCACCTTGCAGCCAAGAAATGGACTCCACAGGAGGAGGGAGATTTTGTAATTGGCAGAAGCAGAAAGACACATTGTGCATTTGGAATTTGTAACATAAACGCAATTATTCAAATAACACAAATACAAAAAGGTACAATAGTGTTAATAAAACAAATAACTACCTAAACTACACCGTAACTAGATTTATGATAGGAGTAGTCGATCGCTACGGGAAAAACAGGTAATTTACAGCGGTTGGAGCGGTATTTGTAAATTTAAAACGACAGCTGTGACAGCGTACAAATTTATATAAAAACATGTTCTTTACTTTAGTTCTTTAGTAGTATTTTTCTGTCGTCTAGGTTTAGAAAAAAATCCCAAAAGGAAGCAAAGAAAAAAAAATCCTGGTAAATTGCACAAAATACAATGTTGAAACAGCGGGAAAAAAGTAGCAGGAAATAAAAAAATATGTCATGACGAAACTGTGGTACAAATCGATTTATTAATTAAAACGAAAGAAAAATGTAAAGGCAATAAAATTTAAAAAAAAAAAAAACGTGAAAAACGGAAAGAATTAACCAATTTTTTTAGTCACATTAGGCAAAACATATTTAGGAAAAACATGTCATAAAAGGTTTACATAACATAAAAAAATGCTTTCAAGGGGATGCAAATACGTTTTTAGGATGTTAAGCAATAGATTTGTCAAATACAAACAAACATTTAACTGGCTGTTTGTATATGGACACATTATTCACAGCAACATAACAAATATATAAGCATATTAAATATATGTGTGGGTTTAAATTGTTTTCTTATTTATAAACACTTAAAGACAGTCCCTGTGTAATAAACCATTTATTAAATGTTTATACATTGCCCTGAAACGCTAATGGAAGAGGGAGTAACTTGTGTTTTTTCTAACATGGTGATCTGAAGCTAATTTTTAACCTTCAGGACAGACATGCAGGAAAAGTGTCTGCATGGAGATGAAGGCAGACCCACTAAGTGTAGATACTGGCACTGGTGCCTGGGAGATGACCAGTGCAACCAGGGTTTGTACTGCTTCCCATTACACCAGTCAAAAATTTTAACAGTTTCCATCTTTTTATATGAGAATTTCCCCTCATTCCCGTAAAACAACATTAATCCTCTTAGTTGTCGGTGCGCAGGTTGACACATCTGCAACATCCAATAGGGTGACACGTTGCTGGGATGTGGTGGTGGGGGAGTAAGAAGAGATGATGTGGTGAAAAGGTCAAATTATTAGGAAAGATTTAAAATCCTCTTCTTTTTTCTTTTTTTTTTTTTATCCCCCATGAAGAGTAGAAATAAACACAACGTTGTCTTGGTCTTGTAGTTGATAGTCCAGTTCCCCCTGAGGTGTAGAAAAAAAAACACAAAATAACTGATAATCAAAAAATCTGCACAAGTCAGTGGAGAAAAAGCTGTGTTTATTAAAATAAATGTGTGAATCGTTCCCGTGTTTCAACTGGGGTCCAATCAATGACAAACTTTTCATTTCATTTACATCCCATCCAAAGTGCTATAATTGAATCAATTCATTTAAACTGCAGCGTTCAGACGGTGTGTTCATGTAAATATGTGTGCAGATACGAGACCCCAAGGACAAACTTGCCCTGCTGCTTCTTCCTGATTATGTGAAACATCAACAGACTCAAAAACAAAAAAAACAAACAAGTCCCCTTCTTTTTTGTATATTTAGTTTGAAGACGCAAACATACATAACCTCAAATAATTTCAAATTAAATGCAGTGAAATTCACAAAAAAACAATTTTACCTCCTGTTAGGAAACACACGCACCACGAATTCTGACAGTAAACATAGCTTCCCAGTGCTCACCATTAGTTCCCAGTCTGCATCATTGATAAGTACCAGGATCCCAGGCCTCCTGTGGGAAAACAAGCATTTTCAGTCAGACGGATCTCCCAAAGGCAACGCATATTCAAGCACAGGCGCACACGCGTGTAAAAGGTACAAACAGGTAGCTCGCTCTCAATTCAAACATGCTATACGCAAACATTTCAGCAATTTACTACAACAAATAAATAAATTAAACACCTAAAAAACAGAAAGAAAAACAAAAGAGATAAAAATCTTTATTTAAAAATACATATAATAAAAAATTGTACAAAGATGAAAATCTTTAAAGGAGAAGTCGAAACGTCGGGGATTTTATTTTTCATTATCTGTCATAATAACTATAAAACATGATTATAATGTTTTACATACATGTTTATTAAAATATGTACATTTAAAAATAGTAATGCAAGTAGAGATTTGCCTTGGTGCATGGCATGGTGATTTGTTTGACAAAGGCCGACAAACTCTACCCACATCACTCACGTCTCACACATTTAAAAAGCGATGAATTCTGCTGAACGTCAAAAATTTATTTTCAGTCGCCAAAATAATTTGTAGCATTAATAACAACTGCAGTGCACAGACAGGAAGCAATCAAATCAGCTTATTTATTATTTTTAACTCTTAAAATGATAAGACGACTGTTGAGTATTACATTTCACGAGATATGTGCGACTTTTCCATTAGTGACTCACAAACCTCTCCTCAACTTTGCAGTTGTTCTTGTTGCTGCTAATGTAATAAACTGTGTATCTGAAGTGATTTGTTTAAAAAAAGCAAAGAATATTGTTACATATTGATCTTACTGTAAAAAGTATTATCTGTCATAATTTCTCAAAAACTGAACATTATAAGAGAACGTAGAAAATGAGGAGATAAAATTAGAGAATGTAAATGAAAATGATTAAGGCCCCCAAAATAACAACAACAAACAAATTTAAACAATTGTTATAATTGTGAAGGATTACAGACAACTGTCTTTGTAAAAAAAAAAAAAAAGATGCTAATGTGTTTCTTCTCTTTACTGAAGAGGTAACTTTAAGTCACATTAGCTGTGATCATCCATCCCTTATCCACCTCTTAGAAGCTCTATGAGAGGAACCAGCGAGAACAAATATACATTTGCAAAAGCATGCATGCACACCCAAAACAAGGCTGCGTTGACAAAGAACTAAAGAATAAAAGAGAAGGTTGTAAACTATATCACACACACAGGATCCATGGAGCATTTTAAAAGATAATGAAGCAGCATCTTAATGATGGTTTGCTCAGAAAACAATGCGTGCTGCAAGCATAAAGCACACACAAACACACATCTCATCTATAAGGTTTATAGGTAACCCGTCTTTTTCTCCATTCACTGGTTAGATGGTGCTATAAATAGTCCTGCACAAAGGCAGCTGTAAAAGTCAGCCAATCCTATAAGGCTGCTTTGAGCCCACGATCCACACACACACGCACACACACACACACAAATGCACATGCATACAAATACACAAGCATGTGTGTGTACAGGTAATCATCTTCCTGAAACCTACAACCTGAAGGCTAGACTCTCCCCCTTGAGCATTTCAGCAGTTTTCGCTGCTGGAAAGAAGCTTTTTTTTAAAGCTCCCCTACACACACCGCTCCATAAAATGCAAAAATGCTCAAGTAGAGTTATTTTGATCACATTTGAAAGTTTGTTTGTTTTTGCTGTTATTTGTTTCAAATGACAGTGTAATGTAATGAATTACATATCTAGATCAGGTTTATCCAGTGCACTCACACAGAGTCTCCTTGGACGAATAGCTCGGGCCGTTCCTTCAGCAGGTTCCTTTGGATCCAGACCAGCAGCTGCTTCATGTCCCCTAGAAAACACATACACACACACTTGCAATCTTGTCCTGGAGAATTACCCTAAGCCTATCCATAACTAATATTTACCTAATCTAAAGAGAGACTGCTTACTAAAATGCAATGCTTTACATATTGAAGTCTTATTTTTGTGCCCCAAAACAGAGGCAGGTCCCCACTGTGTGACTGTGTAAACAGATTTATGTCTTATGTGCAGACACACACACACACAGACACACAGACACAAACACAGGCAGACGACAGGGGTCATAGATCAAGGGTTAAGGGTCAAGGTGCATGATTCCAGCCCCCTGGTCGATGTGACGCGACAGAGGCACCAGAAGGGACAGGAAGTGTGTGTGTGTGTGTGTGTAGGTGCATGTATATTTATGAGTGTACATGTATGTTGGGGGGAAGGAGAGGACACTGAAAATGGGGGAAGGTTGACTGATGTCAATGGCCAAGAGCAACATTTTTCACCTTGGTAGGAGGAAATAAAAGAAATTACTTTAGCGTAAAAATGATAAAATGGACAATCAAAAGCCTGAGATTTCCTTACACTAAAATAATGAGAAAAAATGTAAATACATACTTTTGCAAATCATGTATGACTTCAATAAAATTAATTTATATGCAACTTTGTATTTACAGTGATTTGTCTTTTAAGTACAGAACAAACAAAATCAAACACAAAATCAGATTCTCAGCATCACAATTTTGCCGTCAAACATTAAATGCAACGTCTGAGCTTGAACATCAGCGTTGCTTGAATTTTCTATGAGTCTGACCTCTTGAACAATCAGATTGACCTTCTCTCAACAATAGGCTGAGCCAACGAAGGCCACAAAAGCCAACGCCAGCGAGAGGTTTTAGAGTAAATCCCTGCTAAATGAATAACAATGAATATATATAAGAGTTATGGCTCTCTTTAATGTGAAGATTCAAGGTATCTGGGTGTTAGCTTGGGTTCGTTTAAATATGGTGTACTGATCTAATGTGGGCAAACAAAACAGCAATAAAAGTAAAACACATAAATGGATTATTTTCTCATGAGTGTTTTCTGTTTATGTGTCTGCGCGTTTTTGTGTGTCAGACCAAAGCCGTCCACTTGACGTACATTGGGGTTGTCGAATCATGATAACACTTGAGAACCGATCCGCAATCTCTGGTAACCATATGATACACACACACGTACGCACAGACGCTGCATCAGCTAAGCAGAAATGGCCTTCTCGACCAGTTTACACAGAAGCGAAAGAACAGAGGAGACGAGGGCACGGAAATGTACAAGGAGAAAGGGAGAGAAATAAACAATGCAGAGGAAGAACAAATACTCTAAAGCGAGGAGGAGTGCAGCAGCACATATGAGGATGAGTGGGTGACACTGAGTCCTCAAAAGCCAGGTGTAAAGAGAAGAATCTGTAGCAGGTAGACAATGAATCACTCAGAGATCCGAGAGTTCAGCTGGATCAAAGGCAGGGCTAAAAAAAAAAAATCCCATTAACATGGCACAAAGGCTGCAGGTTTTACATTAAATAGACTCAGAAAATACAAGCAAAATACTGAACGATCACAGGGAGACAAATTTGGATATGCTTGACTTTTTTTTCTGTTGAATTTGTAATGCACACTTTTATTTAGCATTTACCAGGATCCAGGGTAAGAGATTACACAGAGACGGGCACTGCAATAGGGCTCATGTGTTACTATATGACAAAAAGAGTTCAGTGATTAATTATTCTTTCATAAAATCAAGATCAAACAACAGTGATTAAATAAAGTAACACATAAAAGACAACACTGACATATATATAAATACATTCATCAAAACATGAAAGGCATGAAATGTGATGTATAAGATCTTCTGGAGTGAGGTCAGGCACGTGCAGTTTCAAGCCTGTGTGCACACTGTTCAGGTTAATTGTAGAGCTGTCTGCCAACTCAGTAGTATAATGACAGAGCTTGTGTTCTGTGGTTGCAGGACTTCATATAAAAAAAAAAAAAGAAATACCTCCTCTTTTCGCTTTGCAACACGCGCACACACAAGGCAGTGAATATTGACCTGCACCTCTGTGGAGCTAAAAACAGAACTAATCACTACAGCAGTCATAACTCCTTCTTTGTGGTGACCCCTTTCTTTGCACTCCTGCCTTTGACTATTAGTATTTTTCTCCACCATTACCCCTTATTCACGCTTTCATCCTCTCACCCATTTACTTTTTTCTTTAGCTCTCTCTTTCTGCATTTCTCTCACTCACTCACAGACACACACTCATAAAAGCGCTCTTCCCCCTCACTTATATCCATTTCTTGCCTCGTCTGTTATATTTCAGTCTTTAAACAAACAGGCAAACATGCTAAAAGTTGCACATAGAAAATAAAGCAGGGTTGCTTTAGCTCAAATTACAGATTAGTGATAATTCAGACTTTAATCAATTAAGCTTTTTTTTTTTTCTTTTCAATCGATTTCTTGTAAAATGTTACACAGGCCTACGAATATAAATCAACCCCAGCCTGAACCCAGAAGAAAGACTTATATGGATGCAGTGCTTTACAGTTAAGAGACAACGTTGTGGGGTGAAAAAGGAAAAGATGGAGATTGCGAAGAAGCTTCGAGGTTAAGGCTATACGGTCCAGGTAGAAGGGAAGGGAAAATGAGGGACCAAACAGACAAGGCAGAGAGAAAGTGCGTCACAAGCTTGTAATGCATCCTGGGATTGCGGCGTTGCGTGGGTGAAAAGCAGACATGGAGGGAGGGGAGAGAAAAGGCGCCATTTTGATGTCGATTTAAAACCATTGCTGCTTTTTTCTTTCCTTTTGTGTCGGGCTTTTTTTGATTTTTCGCTTTTCTGCCTTTGTGCAATTACGACGATCACGCGAGTGGGATGAGCTATCCATCTTTTTGCTGATGTGCGAGGCAAAAACGGTGTGGTCCTTCGACCATGGGGGGTTTGTTGCGTGAGAGAGGGTTAGATAGAGAAAGAGAGGGGGTGGGGTTTTTCAGTTGAGGGTCATCAATCACCGGCTGGGGTCAAAAAAGAAATACGAAGGATTCAAAACCAATTATATCTGTCCCAATTGCACCCTTTCTGAACCCACACACACTCTCACACACACACTTAGATGTCTGCTGGTGTGTAGCAACATTTCCAGGATGAACAAAACTACCGAGTGAGGCTACGCCTAAGATCACAAGAAGTAAACAGATCAGAGAAATGTTCTGTCAGAATGTGTGTTCACCTGTGTCTTTAAAACCCAGAGCTATGCTATAAAGCAAAACCTCACCTCACCTCTCTCTTTCTCTCTCTCTCTCTCACACTCACACACACACACACAGGGGTCAGCTGGCACAGCAAGGTCACATGAAGCTGACATTCCCTGTTCTGGTCAACTTTTGTCTCTTTGTTGTCGTGGTAACGTCAGCACCATGGATGAACACCCTTTCTTTAAACAAATACCAAAGACACATATTTCTCTGGTTTGTCCGCCATTTCTGTGACACACACACACACACACACACACACACGCACACACATACCTTTTTCAATAAAATTACTACTCATTTTAACACCTAAGCAGCCAAATTTTTACTATACTCATTTCCTCAATGACCCTGGTCCTAAGTTGGGGGGTTTTTTGGGAGGAAAAAGTCAAGTCAAGCTGAAGCAGGATTTCCTTACCTTGAGGCTGAACGAATGACCTGTATTAATCCAGTTAGTTTGGAGCCAGAGGTAGAAAACTTGCAACATAGAAATAATCAAATAATCATCTCTAATTATTTCAGTTCTACTTTGTTTGTGTTTCCCGTGTTCTTTATATAACCTTAAATCCCTGCCTATCCTTTCCAAAGCAGAAATTAGACATTTTTGCACATTAAAAAGTTTTTATTAACACATACATAGGATTACAAATTGCCAACTGTGAACAAACAAAGACATTGCATCTGTGCACCAGTAAAGAGGGGACCTGCACTGCACTGCACTGCACTGAATTTGTCACAACTCAGAAACAATGGTATGGTCCTTTAAATCTAATGGACACTGATGCAAACAGTGGAAGTCTTTCAGGCTCTAATTTTGACATGTACAAACAGGGAACCGGTGATACTTACAAGGTTCTGACTGGCCTGGAAGAGTCACGTGATGCTTCTTCACACCATTAAATAGCAGCTCTGCTCCTCCTCTATACAAAGAAAGAGCAGATATCCAAATAAAGAACGTGTGTGGCACTTTATCACTAAGCATTTTTAACTTCTACAGTTAATAATTTTTTTTAAAAGTACTTCAAATCACATTTAAAATTATAGTAACTACATAGTTAGAAAAGCTAGAACAGAAGGTAAAACAAGTGACTATAAAAATTAGTGTAGAAATAGATGATAACATCTTATACAGTTTAATTAATATGGAGGGTAGTTTTTTGTAGTCTCTGACAGATTGATAGTAATTTCAGAGCCAATAAAAATCAGACATGGTGACACCGTCAGTCCTTAGCAGAGACGACATAAATCTTATGTAACCTTCACAATGGTATGAAACAATATTACTTGTGAATTGTGTATATTACCTTTACAATGCTTTTGCTTTTCTGCTTTAAAGGTTTTGCTGCCAACTTAGGCCCCAAACACTGATCAGCCTGTGTCCGAATTACCTACTAAAAAAAATTGCTAATCAGTTTCAGCGGCTTTGATATTAACGAAATGAACAACAGGTGCACTAGTGGGGGAAGACTGAGATAACCTGCAAAACAGGGATGGATTTACAGGTGGGCCCACTATTTTTAACTGTTTGTCTACTAGTTTTGCGTTTGGGTCAGTGTCACTACTGGTAGTGGTGAGGTGATACCTGAACCCTACAGAGGTTGCCCAGGTTGGCACATCAATACATGCCACTGCCAGAAGGTTTGCTCGGTCTATCAGCATAGTCCCAAGATCATGGAGTAGATTTCAAGTCAGGCAGTTACTCCAGCTGGACAAGGCTGTAGAAGGTCCTTAACACATATCTGGTCCTTTGTACAAGGAGGAACATAGAGAGCACTGCCAGTACCCTCCATCATAACAGATGAGACATTTTATGCTTCTTTAGTCAGAGCCGGACTTCGTGAGGGTAGCCTAATGGTCCAATGCCCTATATTGGGCCCTGTGCTCTTTAAAGATGACAGCAGATTCACCCCAAACACATCTGAGACCATGAAAGCGTCTAGAGAAGCCACGGAGTACATTATGCTGCCAGTAGCATTATTCAGCATGACCAGTTTATTGGTGTGTCAGTGATGATCTGGGGAGGCATATTCATGGAAGGACCCAAGGACTTCTACAGGCTGTGCAATGACAGCCTTACAGCCATTAGATATTAGCATAAAACCTTTGGACCCACTTTCAGACCTTACATTGATGTAGTGAGTCCTGAGTTCCTGCCAGTGCACAACAATGCCTGGTCTCATGTGGTGAGCGCATGAAGGCAGTTCTTTGAGGATGAACGAACTAATATCACTGACCATCCTCCACACTTGACAGGCCTAAATCCAACCGAGCACCTTGAGGACATTATGTTTCCTCCAGGTCCATCTCCCAGTTTCCAGGAGCTCAGTGATGCCCTGGTCCAGATCTGGGAGGAGATACCGTAGGACACTATCGTCTCATTATCATCTCAATAGGAGCATGCCCCGACGTTAAGTTGCTGCAATGAAATTTAGCCTACTCCTTTTTTTTTATGACTTTGATTTTCACATCGTCTTTAAATTAGGCCCTTTGTAGGTTGATAAGTTTCATTTTTTGTAACTAATAATGCAATACAGCATTATTGTTCTCTCTTTTTCAGACTATCTGAAAATGTTCTGTGGGAACACAGTAGATTGATGGATAGTATCGTTGCCTCACAGCAAGCAAGGTTCAGATGTAATTTAAGTTTGTATGTTTTACCCATGCTTGCACATGTTCTCTCTGGGTATTCCAGGTATACTTAGTATGCTATAGGTTAATCTTAATTACCGAGTTTGCCAGTCTAGTACCATCATCTGCCAAAAGTGAGTTATCACGTTTCTATGTATTTTTTATGCCTAATATCTTTTTCTTAAATAGACTGTAATGAACAGGATTTATGAATGGGTTACATATAAAATAAAGGTAAAACAAATGAATGTTTTGCAAGTATCTTTATGACTCTGTGTTATTGCACCTACACTAATCTAGTCCTTTTAGGTCACTAATGTTTATAGGACTGTGATACTATACTTATTGCGATGTCTGCTGCCCTCTTGGCTATATTCCTCTTAAAAATAATACATTTTAATGAGACATTCGACCCGGATAATCAAAAAATATATAAAAGTCACTTTGTTAAAAAATAAACTGACTGCAGCTTCTTACTTATTGATAGAAACATTCTATCTAGCTCAAGATTAATTGATATCATTCATGAGCGATATATATCATATTGACATATTTCTGACAGATTATAGGCTAAAAAGTCATCCATAAAAATCCTAGCAATCTTTCTTCTC
>VUQR01031591.1:0-12204 GCA_015108515.1 Hemichromis elongatus | reverse complement strand
ATTTGTGGCTTTTCCCAGGTTTCCTTCCTCACCAGCCATTCCAGCCTCAGTCACCGTCCACTGCTGGACCCCCAGCGTTTCCACCTCCAGGTCCTTCTATGCCAGCTGCTACCTTATCAGGTCCTCAACCTCCACCTTCATCGTCAGCTGCTGGAGGCCTACCCCCCATGCCCAGCCCCGGGGTGCCACCGACAAGCTTCATGCCATCTACCTCCTCAGGCTTTGTACCAGCCGGCTCCCAGCCTGGAGCCCCGGTTCCAGTGTACCCAGGAAGCCTTCACAACCAGGGTCCTGCACCTCCTCCTGTTCCCTATGCTCCTCCTGGATCTGGATATCCACAGGGTGGACCTGGTGCTCCTGCTGTAAAGCCTTTCCCAGCTCCAGTGGTGGCTCCTCCTCCAACTGGTATGAGATCACAGCTACATTGTTTCCTGACACCTTTCCACATTTTTTTTTTTTAGTCATGAATTTAAAGAAAGAAATTGCAGAGGTCAACAGGAATGTATTGTTCATGGTGATTTACATCTGTTCCGCTGTCACTCCTTTTTGACTTGCAGGATACTTTCCCTGGCTGAATTCCCAGTGTGACAACCAAGGTGACAGGGTTAGGGCTGGATATGGAATAAGGGAGCATCAAACCATCCATTCAAGAACCAGAAAAAAAAAAGAAAAAATATATATCTGTGCAATACAATATAGTATCCCTAAATGAAGCTCAAAACGAATGTGCATTGTTTGCAATCTGTTGTGCAGATTCCCCCCTTTTGTTCTGGTTTCTTGATGGTTGTTTGTGTTACCCTATATTTAAGGGAAATGTAAAGACCTAGCTGGCGTATTATTTTTTTTAGATGTGATCTTTAAATGAATTTTCCAGATTCAGACAAGAGTGTAGATTATTCAGTCTCAGGCAATTAAAGATGGTGCGCATATGTATGCATTGCTATTTTAAATTAAAGCATAATTAGGACATTTTTTAAACACTTGCAGCTGCTGCATAATTAACCAGAAATAGACTCAGTATGTTATTCATAGAATTTTTCTTTGTTTTTTGCCTTTGAGTGAATGACGCTGCCTGGAAAATTTTGCTTGTTCATATCTGCATAATCTGCTAAAATCTGTATGGCTTGACTTGCAGTGTTTTTTACCACCTGGGCCCAAAGAGATTGCCTCCTCTAGGCAATCCTGGGTTGCTTGAGTGTTTCTAAACAACAAATGTTTGTAGTTTCTTAATAATTCTCATTCTTCCGATTCAGGACCTCAAGAAGGCTGGAATGACCCACCTGCAGTGCGAGGTGGACCCAGAAAGAAGAAGGTAACCCTGCATTTATTACTGTTTTTGCTTTATGCTTGCAAATGTAGAATAAGCAGCTGTATTGTTGTGCAACACCCCATTTCTTTGAGGAGAGCATTGTTATTCTCTTGAGAACTTGCTAACTAAACTAAACTAGCACCCTTCATTTAAAAACTCCAGCAAATTCATGTAGAAAACCTCTTCTTTCATGCAGACAAGAAAGTCAGGCGTTCTCAGCAAACAAGCCTTGATGAATTTGTGTTACAAGAACAGTTTAGCAAAAATGTAATAAGTGTGTAGTTTATTGATATACCAGAACTAAACTGCTTGGTTCATTGTGTTTTTTCTCACTCACTGTAATGTACTTTATTGTGTTGTATATTCAGGTTCCTGATAACTACACTCCACCAGCCCCCATCACAGCACCTGTGATGGGATTCCCAGTAGAGGCTGCTCAGCTCCATGACAACACCCAGGTACCCCCCGGAGCCCCTCAAGAGCCCAGCGTACAGGTTGGTGTCTAACAAGGGGGCTGTTTTCTGAATTCTCAACAGTAACACATTGTCACTTTATATTTCTCTGCTTGTGTTATTCAGCTGCTCCAGCAGCTGCCATCAGAGAAGGTGCAGCAGAAAGAAATCCCTCCTGAGCACATGGTTCTCAAGTCCACCTTTGATAGCCTGGTGCAGCGCTGCCAGCTAGCTGCAGGAGACCCGGTAAGTTCCACAGTCTGTAGCCACATCGAGGTTTCACAGTTTGTTTGCTTTTGTTTTTTTAGTGCAAATGTTTTTGTTGATTGAAACAAAATAATTTTGTTTTTGGATACAAAGTGACAAGAAGTGTTTCTCTTTCAGCAAACTAAAAGGAAACTTGATGATGCTGCCAAGCGCTTGGGGCACCTGTATGATAAGCTGAGAGAGCAGTCGGTAAGGATCAGAAGTGATCAGATACAGAAATAATTTTTTTTTAAAAAACAATACAGAAAAACTTTTATTTAAAAACTGCTTTTAAATGAATACCTCAATGTGTACTTTAAGAGAATTTGAGGTAAAAGTAGCAATGGCTCAAAATGATCACATGCTCTTTACATCCTGTCCTGCTAAAAACACAAAAATAAAAAACAGGTGTGTTTCTGTTGGTGACATGTTTGCACCATTTCTGTTTTGAACACCACAAATAAAATCCAGCTGACTCTTGTTGCATTAAGCTATCCCACACTCAACCGCAGAAAAAAGCACAAAAAGCCTGCATGGCGAGCTAAGCCTTGTCAAGTGCCACCACTGTCATAGCAATGCTTTGTTTATGATGCTAAGTTAGCGCTGTACGTTGGAGGTGCACTGCATTACTCAAAATAAAGTGCTTTTGTCAATTTAAGAATAAATCTTTATGGGTAGATAAAATGAAATATTAGGCATTTAAAAGGTTCAAGAGAAATGAACATGCCACACACTTAAGGCCACTTATTTAAAGACCAAAGAAAATGTTTAAACTATTGTGTACTCACTTCACTGACGATATGAAACGTACCAGCATCTGTTTAATGCATCTCGGCAGGATATTGTGTACACTCGCCTGCCAAGTGCTTAACACTACCTTGAATTTTTAAAAGTACAAATAATTTCTACAACAAAACTAAAAGATGCAGGGGCACGTCAGACAGGATAAAGTTGATATTTTGACTTGCTATGACTTTAAAAGAAAACACTGTAAGATCCAGGACATGCTCTACTTGAATCCAAATGGCAACTAAGGGCTCAGCTAGTAAAAACACGTAGTCTTTAAGATATCTGAGAAGATGATCAGTCTTAGTCCATGATATGTATTTGTAACTAAGCAAGTATCCATTTGAGTCTTAGTGATGTGAATGTTTCTATCAGTGGGCACTTGAGAGGTTTTAGAGTGCATTACAAAGAAAGTAATGAAGTAGTAAAACAAGACAAACTGCATTTATAGTGTCGACTGAATGGGGGTAAAACCCAAATTAAGTAGGCAGTACAAACGAAAATGAGTTTCCATGAGCACACCAGTAAACAGATGTTATCCCTGTAGTTCAGGGGCATACTGCCCCCTGCCAACACAATTGCTGTTAATAGTTATTAACATAAAATAGGATCGTAGATGAGTTTGTACTTAAATCATATTTAAGTAAATCAACCTTATCTCACTTTGCATTTTTCTTCAGTCATCCACATGCAGACGCTTAATGCTCCCACCAGGGGGGGTCACTTGATAGTTTAAGAACTACTGGGTTTACCATGGTAAATGGGAGAAAAAAGAAAATATAAAACTTGCTTTTTTTTACTGACTTCAGCTGCAACAGAACATTTACATTTTTCACAGTTTTCTGACATAATACATTAAAAACTGTAAACATAATATGATTTCTCTCAGCTCTCTCACAACATCCTGAGCGGGCTCCATGAGATCAGTCGCTGTGTGGCCAGCCAGAACTACCAGCGGGGTCTGGAGGTCCACACTCAGGTGGTCAGCAGCAGCAACTTCAGCGAGATCTCCGCCTTCATGCCAATCCTCAAAGTGGTCATGACTATCGCCAACAAGCTTGGCGTGTAACCTCCGGGGTCACCACCAACCAGACTTCAGTGTTACCACATTGTTATATATGTATTTATTTCTCTTTGGCCTGATGACTTGTATCAATAATGAGAAAAATGGCTGATAATGTTACAGATTGTGGTCTTCATCACTCCGTACATTTTCCTTGCCAGAAGACTTGCCTGACTCGGGCAGTGAGGTTGGTTTTTGTAGAGAGTCGTCAATGTTGCTGTGATAATTTTACAAAACAGAAAAAAAAAGATGAATGTATTCCAAAATTTGTGATTCTGTGTACATTCAAGAGTTGATGTAATATACGAAGCAAGCGGTGCAAAGTCTGAATCGAGGCAGTGTACAAAGCGGTGCATTTTCATATTCCGTATTACACCTCACAGCGGTGCATATACAAGTCCAGTTCAGCCTTAGAAACAAGCATCTTTGACCGGGAACTCTCAGCTCCAAAGGTCAGACTAAAAACCATAAGAATAAAATCTGGGTTGCACTTACTATCCACCCTGTCAGTGTAATTTGTGTGAGGGAGAAACAGGCCAACACGCTTTACTGAGCGAGTATAATTTTACAACAACAACAAGCATCAACACGTTTAAAAACTGTAACATAGATCTTATTGTTCTCTACACTTGCTGTAATTGTTTCCAGTTCATTGTGCCATGTGTGTTTTTGGGCCAAAGTACTGCAGAAGAATGTCATAGAGTGATTGTCAAGTTTTGCTGTTTTATTTCTCTTCCTCATTTTATTAGCACTGGTACACTATTTCCTGCTTGTGTGAGCGACTGAAGTTTTTTAGGGTTTTTTTTTCATACTTTCTTTAGTATGCATGTTAACTACTTCCCCTATTGCTGAGCTCACAGGGCAGCTTGTAAAACAAAAGTACATCATTTTATGTTAAACTGAACATGAACTAACATCCCCTCTGTGTTAGCCAATCCTTCTGCTAAAGATGCACTATTCCTCTTTATCCGGGCCACATCTTATCGTTTCACAACCTAAAGATCCCATTTTTAAATCGTACAAGTTTTAGATTAGATCATAATAACGATATGACTTAAAGGGTTTGACAAAACAATGATCTTAAGAGTTTTGTAGCTGAACATGAAACTTGATAGTTTGGTGTGTTTTGGCAGCAGAAGGCAGTGAAGTGCCTCAGTGTGCCTGTTTTGGTTGCACAGATATTTATACAATCCATGTTGCTTATTTTACTCATTTCGGTATCTTTTTTTTTTCAAATAAAATTTCACTTAAAAGGTTTCTAAACATTAACTGTCTCTTTGCTCACTTTTAGTACTTTTTTTTTTTGTCCTTTTTCTACTGTTGCCTTTAAGGGAGGTCATTTGCCTGTTGCACCAACCCTCTGCACGGTTTCCTTCACTACATCCAAAAGCATCTCCCACTTCAACATCCTTTATCCAGTATATCCACTCTCCCTCTTTTTCTCCAAACTGTTGAGCCTGAGTTGCATCTCCTCATCACTCCCAGTGAAAATCTTTAACATCTTCAGCTCTGCCCCCCGTCTCCAAACCATCCTCCATAGCAGGTCTCACTACTATATTGTAAAGCTTTCCTTTCACTCCTGCTGCTGTCCTTCTGCTACAAATCACCTTTAATACTCATCTCCACCCACTCCATCTTGTCTGCATTCTCTTGCTCACACTCCATTGCTTTGAATGGTTGATCTCAGGTATTTAAACTCCTCTTCCACCTGCTCCATACTATCACTAGAGATCACAATGTCACTGGTACCAACATTTAATAAGGCAATGACATTACGGTTTAGCAAAACAGTTGAACTCTGATCACTTTAGTCAGTGATCTTCTCACTCCAACTGTCTTCTTCAACTTATCAACATTCACAGGTGGCCTGAAACCTATCCCAGCTGTCATTGGGCAAAAGGCAGAGCACACCTTGGAACCCGTCGCCAATGTGAGCTACTCAGGCTCACATTCACAACTACAGCCGATTTAAAATCACCAATTAACCTCACCTCATGACTGTCTTTGCACTATAGTAGGAAGCCAGAGTATCCAGACAGAACCCATAGAGACACAGGGGAAACATGCATACTCCACACAGAAAGCCAGAGACTGGATACAAACCCAAGAACTATTTAGTTTGAGGGAGTAGTAAACAGTGTCTGAACCCTTTACCTGTGCAATAAAAAAAACAAATATTTTTTTTCCATAAAAAGGTGCTCCACAGCTTCATGTATAAAGGCACTTTGTGTATTGTGTATACATGATTTTAAAGTTGAAAACTGGGTCTTGTTATCCTCACTGCTAGAAATTTGAAAACAGCATCAAAATGTGTTTTCATACTAACATTTATGCAAAAACTAAACAATTCAAAGTATTAATTACTGTTTTAATAACTCTGAAGGAGAACAGTGAGAGCAATTTATAAAAGTTTGTTGCTTTTAAATCTTAGAAGCCGTTATTTTCACAGTATGCAATGGTTATCTTGGTCATCGCAGCAATTCTCACTGTGAACAGTAGAGGGCTCTGTGTAGCAGAGTCAAGCTGTTCTATTAAAGGTAAATATGGGTGCTCATCGTGGTGCTTTCCGCATCAGTGCCCTCAGGTAAACTACTTTAGATGTTGATCCGTTTTCCCGTTTGCAACAAAGCACGTGAATGCATCATAGTCTGCACTTAACGATTTGGTTTTTGACCCCGGTTGCACACTTGGAGGAGCGTTACACAACTCATTAAATTCACCGCAATCCGCGAGTGTTCAGTGTCAGTAAGTTTGCAAGTTGGCACAGGTGTTTCACCCGCCCTTCCTCTATGGGGCCACAGGGATCAGAAGTCAGGACCTCGCCCTCTGATTGGTCGCTCTCAGTCAGATGCCGCGTGAGCTGCGTGGTGTGAATGTTTTGGGAATTTGAACTGGAGTAACCTCGGTCATGTCAGGATAGTGTGACAGTAATATCGTGCAATTTAAACCACCCCACATCACGCCACAGAAGCGTGCTGAGTCATGATGTGCTGAGCCTTCGCCGTTCAGTTTTCAGTAGAGCTGCAATCGGCACACTCGAACTTGGATGCAGCCATGCTGGAAGATGAGATAGATTTAAAGTAAGAAGCCGCTCAGGATTTCAAACTTATACTACTACTTAATACTACTTTAGTCCTCTCCCAGTCCCATTTTAAAAATATTCTCTGCAGATTATATTATAGCATATTATTAATAAGAAAAGAAACATAATAATCTACAAACACAAACTAGTTCAAACCCTGTCTAAAAACACACACAACTACAGAAGTCGTTTTAATCCTAAATATTTATCTGTGAGTACTTTTAGCAGCACATTTTGATGCCAGACTGTTTTTATGTTCAAATATATGTCTTAAGCACTGACTTTTCTGCTTTTACTTATTAAATGAAAGTAAACTCACAGGACTCAAGATCATTTTGAGATGTGAGAAGTGAGATGTGAGTATATCCATATATCCAATTATAATTCTGTCATCGTGCTTTTCAGAGAAAAAATATACTTTTATTCCACTCTGTTTGATAACTATTGTTACGCGTTATGTCACAGAGACACATTAATAGAAAATATAACACAGTATTAAGCATATGGCAAAATAATGTTCAGTATTTTCAGTGTGTGTGACAATGCGTTGTCTCTCTGTTTATATGTAAGAGGTAAATGCACTTGCATCTTCATTATAATATCCAAATTAAATAGCTATTAGTAATTTACACACACACACACATATATATATGTTTGTTAGTTTTTCACTGTGACCATTCTTTTGATTTAGCCTTTAGTTTTTCTTAGTGTTCCTAGTTTTTTTGTTTTTTTTTTAAAGCTAGTCTCTGTTAGTTCTCAGTGAGTTCTGTCTCATTCCTTGTGTTTGTTTTGCTTCCCTTTAGCTTGAAGCTGCTCTTTGTATTTGTATTTATTCCTGTCTTATTTACTCGTCTCCAGTGTCTGGTGTTTAGTTTGACTTCCCTACTGCCTCATTTGTCTTCAATTACCTTCACCCGCATCCACTTCTGCTAATTGCCCTCATGTGTATGAAAATACAAGCGTCGTCTTCCCATCAGTGTTTGCCTTAGTGTCTGTTAACCTCCCTTGTGTGTTTCTGGTTGTGTGCTCTTGTGTGTCTTTGGATTTCACCACTTTATTTATGAACTTTGCTTTAGACTTTTTGTACATCGGCCAGAACAAACAGATTGCCTTTTAGTCACCCAGTCTGACTCTTGTGTGTCCACGCTGTGACAATAAGAAACAATTATGGGCAAAGTTGGAAATGCATGTTTTTTACTTGTGTCCCTCTGTCGAGTCCACCCGAGGTTTCCAAATGAGCAGGAGCTGGTTTGCAATTTATTTCATTCAATTTTAAATCAGGAATGGAAAATGACGGAGAAAACAAAATAATCAAATAAAAACTGTCAAACTTCAAACATTTTATTAGACTTTTTCTGCAATGTCATGTGGCATTAATACACAAGCAACATAATAACACTTAAGAGGTTCCAACCCTTCATTTACAGAGCAAATAAAGAACAAAGACAAAAAAAAAAATGCCTAAAATTACATGATTAGATTTTGGAATCACTCTTTTGAGACACATACTCCTTAATCTCCTAGTCTGACATATTAAACTGGTGTCTTGTGACCACACTGGTCCTACATTCCTCTCTGGCCTGTGTAAACCAGGCAGAGGTTATATTTGACTTATGTCGGCACCACACTGGTTGAGTTCTTTGCCACGGAAACCCAAAGGGAACCAGGAACACGCCATCCCCCAACCAATCCAGCTGGCTTCTTCACAGACACATACACTTGGTTAGAGTTATGGAGTAAGCTATCACAGGAGACAATTCAACAGTGTGATGTCAAAATCTCCAATTTTGACATATTTTGATGTCAAAATGATGTACAGATGTGGTCAGAAGTGTAAATACACTCACAATGGGCATGAATGTTCCTGTGATTGGGCTTTTAATTGTTTATTTGAACAGTTCATTGTATAGCATATATCTTTATTGGCTTAATAAAACAGTAATTGGGTGAACCAGTTTGAATTTCCTTTGGATGTTCTCTAATCCACACAGGGTCAAACATATACATACGCCCCCACTAGGATCTGGCTAAATGTCTTAGCAAACTGCACTTTGAACAGATACCTTTGGTAGCCATTAACCAGTTTCTTATCTAATCCTAGTTACATATTTGACCACTTTTGGCAAAGTTGGCAGTGGTGGTCATTTAAATGGATTGGTTTTCTGGCACAGATTTGGTTTTTAGGTGTAGACCACAAGGTCAGAGCTTTGGGTAGGCCATTCCAGAAGCTTAAAGTTAGCATACTTTTCAAAATCAGTTTTGATTTGTGTTTGGTCTAATTGTCCTGCTGGAACACCCAACTGTGTCCAAGTTTCAACTATCTGTTTATTTGAGGTAAAGTTGATTTGAATGTAGTCCTGCTTCTTCATTATTCTCTCTACTTTGTGTGATGTACTTTTACCACTAACAGCAAAACAGCCCAGAGCGTGACGCTACCACCACCATGCTTGACAGCTGGTACACTGTTCTTAGGTGTAAAAGCCTCGCATTTACACGCCTTGTAACTATAGCTAAACAGCTCATTCTTTGTCTTGTCTGACCATAAAAATTTGCTCCAGAAGGCATTTGGCTCGTTCATGTGGGCAGCTGAGCTTGAACCTGTCGATTTTGGAAGAGGGGCTTCTGTTTCGGTCGCAGTTCATGCCCATATAAAACTGGCTTTACTGTGGACGGTGGCACTGGTGTTCCAGCAGTTTCATCTCCAGGCTTGAGCCTTGGTGGTTCCTATGCTGTCCCTGAACATCCTGCCCAATGTTCTCTCATCTAAGCGTGAGATTTAAGACCTTGACATAGTGACATGTGTGAAAACTTGTATTTACATAGCTTTTGAACTGATAATCTTGGACTCTCTATTTGTTTAGAAATGAGTGCAAGAGACTTTTCCAACTTGTGTAAATGTACATTTCTACTTCTTAGATACTGAAATTATTGGGTTTTCATTGTTCTGATTGTTAGTTGATCCAATGAGTGCTGTAAAACCAATACTTTTTTAAGAGAAACTACTAATGGCAGGGATAGCTCAGTAGGTAGAGTGGTGGCCCCATGATCTGAAAGGGGTTTGAATCCACTGAACGGATACCCTGAGGTACCCCAAGGTTACGTCCCTACACACTGCTCCCCGGGCGCCCAATGGCTGCCCACTGCTTCACAGAGTGAATGGGTTAAATGCAGAGAGGAATTTCCCCACGGGGATCAATAAAGTATACATTATTATTATTAATAATGAGATAGCAATAAACCTTGGCCTTGTCAAGTTAAGCAACACTGTAGCACCTTCTGCAGCACTTATTAAAAGATTTAAATAGGAGTGTGTATATATTTATGCCTGTATGCATTCAAGAGATCATTAAAAGCCCAACATTTTAATGACATTCACATCTGCGATGAGTGTATGTCAAACTCTGACCACAACTGTAGACACAGAAAAGTCATTCATAACTATTAAAATGTGTAACCCCTCATTCCCAAGTTACTGGACAGTTTTAAGATCTGAAGCTAAATTTTAAAGTGGATTTATAAATTTGGGGTGTAGCTAATACTTTTAAATGATATATATAGATAAATCAAATTTTATTTTATTGACTATTATATCAAGACCAAAAAGCCCAGTGGCTTCTGGTAATCTTACAAAACCCAAGATTTAACTTTTACAATGAAATGAAAGAGTGGAAATCAGCAATTAACTTAATTTTAAGGTCGAATCTAGATCGTTGGGACTAAATCTCTTCAACGAGTGTTTAAGAAAGTGTTTATTTATTTCTGTTACTTTAGTAAAGGATTTCAAGATAAAGACAACAAAGTAATAACAACGAGAAGCACTGAAATCCCATAAGACGTCCTTATGCGCCTTTCTCTTGAAAGCCAGATTAAAATATCCAAAGGCGTATTTAGCTTTGTTCCTGACACCAACTAAAAAACACATTCTGAAAGCGAGAACTGGGCATGTGTAAACCAAAACGTCTCATGAAACTACTCTAAATGTTTGGCATGCACATCGCAGATTTATTTAGAATCGTAAAACCCAAAGACAAAGAGAGTCAAAACAGAAATAAATGAGCAACAACTGTTAATGGAATTACAAGTGTATTGAAAATATTGTGAATTTATTTCAGATATTTAATACAGTAGACATTATCAGACTGAAAACAGCTTGACCCCCTCTCTCTCACCTCATGAGGAAAACGCTGCTTTTGGCGCTCTGGACAGCTGGCGTTGTCGTTATAGTATATAATGCCATCTGTTTTGGTAAGTGCTCTAATGACGTCCTCGCGACAGCACCTTTGTTTTACGTTTTTATGCCGAGATGCTGTGATGAGTTGAGAGAAGCTGGCACCGTCCATCTATCAGGGCTCAAGTTAAAGCTAAAGTGCGAGACTTTGGATAACAATAATTTACATTCACAGAGCTGGGTAAGCCTAATGGATAAATCTCTCTATGTTTAGTTAAATTAAAGGATTAAATATCAAATATAGCATTAGTTCAGGAAGCCCAAACAAGATGATCCACTAACATAAATCTAATTTACAAATACATGGATCTTAAAGCCAGTTTTCGTTGCCGTCTCTACAACAAGCAACCTACTTCCACTTCTCCTTTTTCATGCTTTTTCTGACTTTTGCCATTGGTGGCTGCTCTATTTTAGACTGGGACTCTTACTGATGCTTAGCCTGCTTTTGGCTTTCACCACCTATGGCATAGCTACAATGACACAGCAATGGTGGAAAACCCCATGAAAGCCAACGTGTTCATGGGAAAGATCACAATCTGGAAAAAAAGGAAGATGTGATCAACGGCTAGAGCAACACCGATCACCACCGGTGCGGCTTTGCGTAACTGCTCTCACAGCCATAAAAGGGAAACTAAAGTTTCGCACTGCAGCTTTAAACCTCACGATTTAACATTCTCGCCAGCTGTTAATTTTGTGCCGGTCTCTTTTATGCTTAAATCCTACCCTCTGTTTGCATGTACATTTCCTTACTGTTGCCATGCTACGTTTGCCTAAAATTAAACAAGATTTTAGGAGAAAAAAACAATGTTCCACTCAGTGTAAACATGGAACTCAGAAGTCAAATTTGTTTTGCGGTACTCGAGCATTTTTGACTCAACTGACAGGAAGCGAAGGAATGGATGCAAGTCATAAGGCATTAGGTTGATCCTGACTCTTAAGAAGAAATGAACAATTGCTCCAGTTTTGAGATTTTTTTTTTAAAGATATATTTTTTACAAGGCCATCAGCCAAATATTGGAATGCAGAAATATCTTAGAA
>VUQR01031590.1:0-13798 GCA_015108515.1 Hemichromis elongatus | reverse complement strand
TAAACAGAATTGGTCCTAGCACTGAACCCTGTGGAACTCCATAATTAACCTCAGTGTGTGGAGAGGACTCTCCATTTACATGAACAATTTGGAGTCTATTAGATAGATATGATTCAAACCACTGAAGCACATTTGGGTAGTTGTAGCTCAGGTGGTAGAGTAGTTTACCTACTGAACCAGAGAGTTGTTGGTTCAATTCCAGTCTGGAAGGCTAATAATTGAGTTTCACGCTGAGATAATGGTTGGGCTACAGCAGGCTGTGCTAATGGTGGAGCTACAGGCTGAGCTAACAACCTAGATATCCTGTAGGTAACAGTAAATACAAAAAATTGAATGTTATTGGGCAGCCCGCAAGACCCACAGTACATGATATGCTTTAAGGTAGCAGCCAAGGAAGCAATAGTTTGTGTCTGTGAACACCTGTGTGTTTATGAGTGCGCTTGATTTGAAAAGGTTTCTCCATGCAAAGATCTGCTAGAGGTAGTAAGGGGCCATAGCCACAGGGGCCAGGTCCCGCCATGCAGCCGCCGTGAGTGAACCAGGTACATACCTGAGGGCCCAGCCCTGGACACCAAGAACCACCAACGTACCGACGGCTGAGGGCATCAGCCACCGGCAAGTAGCGTGGTGGGTAAAGACAGACATTCACACCTGGAGAGGCCTGAATTGTTCCCAGAGAGGCGGAGGTGGAGACTCAACTTGACCCATAGACATAGACAAACTGGCATACACAGACCCAAGCATATGTTTCCACCCTTGTGCACACAAATATAAATACTCAACACTCACCCAACGTGGAGACAAACAGAAATGAACACTCTACACCCATTCACACTCCCCAAACTTACTCTATATTCCCAAGTCCTGGTATCACCAACCCCAGACCCAGGAGAGATCCCTGCCAAGACGCCTTAAATCCCACTCACATCCTGGGCCATCTGTCCTCTGGAATTCACATGATAGGGTGAGGCCAGGTTTCACAATGAGTTCACCTGAAACCATGGCTGATTGAGACCCACACCCGTTTTCACACCTCGTGTGATTAGGCAGAGGATCAGTAGGGGGCCCACTCCCACAAGGCTTAAATTGGGACTCTCCACCATTTGACCCTAGAACTGAAGAAGCTTCTCGGATGAGAGGTGAAACGTCTTCAAGCAACCTAAAGAAGTCCAGACGCCTTTTCCTTACAGCTCCTTAGACCCAGGAGATGTTACGCTTTTCCCTGGGGTGGAGGCAAGCAGACTGCCCCCAGCCCGGGAGCTGCAGGGAGGCCCAGCGTCCCAGACCCCGACCAGACTGCCGACTCCTCCCAGCCCCTCGCCCCGGTGGTGTACAGAGAACAGGGGTGTAAAGAAGTAAACGGCTTTCTGTAAGGTAGAATAAATCAGTATGTTGACCAATTATTAATTCCTTAACTAACAGGGACTTAGAAGACATAGAGACCTAATAATCCATCTTGCAGCGTTTTACTCTTTTGTGCAGTTGTGGAGTGTTTGTAAGACTGCAACTCTGCTTCCTGATCTAGAGTGTTACAGAAATAAGAGCTACTCCATCCAATATGGATGGATGCCCTTTCACCTAACAAGACCAGAAATTTTCCCCCAAAAAATTCCCAAGCAGGGGATTGCTTCAGTGTCGCCTGCAGTGCTGCCCATGCAAGACAATTCGCTACCGTCACTGGTGTCTCTTGACACATGTAAAGATTTACATGTGTCAAAAACAGAATTGGCAAAAAACAAGTTTGTCCTTAGCAGGTGTGTCACTGAGTGGTTAGTGGAGTGGTTAGTGCCTTCCCAACAGAAAATCTTCATTGAGGCTCCTCGGGGTAAAACTTGTCAGGCCTGCATTGGCTAACCCACAGTGTGACTTGTGTGGGGGTTTTTTCACATTAAAAAAAACATAGTTGCGCCCCAAAGGGAAAAGTTGCTGTGGGCCCTGGACTGGCACATTCTCTTGGGGCTACATAGGATACGTGTAGGTTTGCTCAGCCTCAAATTTCACCCATACACATGCCTACAACATGTTTGTTGAGAAATAAGACTGAGGTTCATGATTATGATCTTACTTAAGCCAAATTGGACTGGCATAAATATGGTCCAAATGAGAACAGTACATCTTGCTTTTTGGAAGCAGCCCGAGCATCGTCTTTACCATCCTGGTTGAGCACTAGCACTCTTTTGAAGAGTGAGAATTTGATCAATACACAAAGGCAGTCAGTCAGGCACTCTGCAAACAGACAGTAGGGAAAAGCATATCCTGACGATCAGTGTTGTGATAACAGCTATTTCACTGAAGTTCCCTGAGCCTGGTTCTGCCTGAAGTTTCTTCCTGTTAAAAGGGAGTTCTTCCTTCCCACTGTCGCCAAAGTGCATATGATAGTTGGGTTTTTCTCTGTATGTACTATTGTACAATATAAAGCACCTTGAGGCAACTGTTGTTGTGATCTGGTGCTATATAAATAAAATTGAATGGAATGGAATTTAAGTTAGTGAGTATTTTCAAGACCACCGAGATGAAGTTTAAGCTGGATGAAGAATTTGATGTAACAACTGCAAGATCACCATCACAAGTGTTCAGCTCTACTTTGGTCAGCGACATCACACTTTGCCAACCAAAGTGTCCAGGTTCAATGGGATGACCGACTTTGCTGTTGCTGTCTCTCTCACAGCCTCTTTGTGTCCAAAATGAAACATTTTTTAATAAAAATATTTTTCTTTATTTCTTTATGTGTAGTAAAATAGTAATTGACATGGACATTTACATCCAGCAAACACATATTTATTACAGTGGTTACAATGAGTTACATCTAGAAAGACCGTGGGTAACATTCATTGCATACATGACTCAAACAGTTATTCTTAGGTACACTGACATTTTTGTTTCACTCGTCTTTACGATTTTTTTATACTTTTTTCATTGATGCATATATGTCTTTAAAAATCTATTTTTCAGATGCAAGTATACATAAACGTGCAGAAATTTTACCCTCTAGTGTGTCTCAGACCCTTTTGATCTGCCCCTTTCCTTATTAAGCAAAAAAGAAAAGCATAAAAAAATAACAAAAATACAGTTTTGTTACTCATGGCTCATGATGACTTTTTCTGTGAGACTTTCAATGCCAAGATGCTGTGGTTTGCTGATTCCTTAGCAAAAGATGATGACTGCAAAGATGAACACTTACAAGCCAAAATAGAAAAAGCAGCAAAAGAAGGTTTTTATTGATGAATTATTACTAATTCATCAATGATCATGATAGTTGTAGTAAAATGTTTGAGAATTTGGAGCTTGGAGCAAACATAAATATGAGCAAACTCTTCCCCTCTACTGTTAATTAAGTTAGTGAGAACATTTGCATTACGCATTTTAGTCCGACCAACCACATAAAGTGCTTTACACCAGCGGTCTCCAACCTCTTTTGCGCCATGGACTGATTCATGTCCAACAATAATTTCATGGACCGGCCTTTAAGGTGTCAAGGATAAATACAACAAAATAAAACAAGTAACGGTACCAAAATAAAGAGAATTTATTCATAACACACGGGAAAAGACCCAGGGAAACCTAACAATCAAAACGATAAAAAATAATGTTAAAAACCGCTAAAAACCCTGAAAACCATAAATTTCAGACCCGAGCCTCAACTCTCACGGCCCGGTACCAAATGACTCACGGACCGGTACCGGTCCATGGCCCGGGGGTTGGGGACCGCTGCTTTACACCAAATCTTACCATTTTGTTCATGCATTTCTCCATTCCTTGCACTTTTGCATTTGATCTACCTCGCATTCATACTTTTGTAAATTTAAAATCAGTGCACGTATGCTTTTTAATTGTGGGATGCTCACTAATTAGGAGATTTCAATCTAGAGCCTTCTTGATATAAGGTAAAGGGATGTTACTAAACACTGCACTACCATTACAGAAGAGATTTCCTCTATTCAAAATTTGGATATTGGGAAAAAATAAGTCAAATTGAAACTGAATTTAAAAAAATGACAAATAAAAAGAATGAATGAAAGATGAATTGAATAAATAAAAATAAACATAAGTAAAAAAAAAAAACAGTTTCTGTACGAAACTCTGGGATCTGGGATTTCAGAGCACTTTGTGCCAATATTTCTTATTTCATTAGATGTGTTGGACAACACATCTTCAAAAATAGGTAGAAACTTGTAACATTTGCTAAAAAACTACAAAGGCCAGCTTGCTTAGAAAAGTAAAGTATTAAATGCAATTATACAACTGCCACTTCTAAGGAATTTGTTTTGAATGAATGAAAATATAGAATTATCCAAGTCTCTTGCTTGAAATATCTTTATGAAAAGATCAGTATGTCTCCATCGTTACATCCTCCTCCAATAGCACAACATGTAATAGACTTGAATGTTTAGCCAGGGTTTGGCTGAATTTGTTATCACCGTAGCAACAAGGTTGTTGAAGTTATGCAAAGGAATGAGTCATCCAAGCTATTATATTTGTGGTAGTGTGGCTTTCTGATGCATTATGTTTTATTATAAAGAGCTCTGGACATATGTGAGTATACATTCACAGAAACATGCTTTACAGCATTAAAATGTTATCCTTTTAGAGGAATAATAAAAAATGATAATTTTATATAAGATGTGGTTATTTAAAAGATTATTATAGGGGGAGGCTTTTGAATTTGTTCATTCCTAGACTATGGATGAAAAATAATTGAATTTCAAAGAGGTGATAGTGACAACAATATATGGTCACCCTGCCTCCGGGGGTTATTTTCCCTGATGTCAAATGTAACTCCTTCCACTGAAGGAGGACTTTTGGTATCCACAATCTTGGGGCCATAATTTTGAGGAAATTGTCTTAATTGATAATTTTCCATTTTTAATGCCAAAACTAAAAATTCTGACAGTACATCCATCATTGAATAAATGCATCCAGTGATTCATGTGACTCTGACTGAGTCTGAAAAAGGCCTTCGGTACAGGTAACAGCATATTCAAGCATCCTCCTTTGTCGGCATTTTAAAATGTCCATATAGAGAAAGGATAGCAAAGGAAAGAAGTGCAGATGGACATCTTTCATTGAATTTTCTCAACAGTTCCATTTTATCCAGACAACCTCTGGGGAAATTCTTCTACAGCGTCCTTATCTGAATCATATCCAATCAAAATGATTACAGGAAACTTATTATGTATGAAAAACCACCAAAATACTATAACATAAATAAATACACTCTTTTCTGCTTGTGGCTTTTTTTTTTCATTTTCCTTTTGTGTTTTTCTTCTCGTGTCTGTACTCAATCCATCATGTGTGGCTTCTTCATGGATATCTGCTGTATGTATTTCTCCAGATCATCATAGTTACTGTCTGGTTGCTTTGCAGCCACATAATAATCTGCAGGCGCTGGGGCTGAGTAATAAAGCTGCTTCTGCTGAGGATGGATTCTGGGAAGTGAATGTAGTTTGGAGTTGGACACTGGCTGAAATGTCCAAGGGTACAAAGAGAGAGGGTATCTGGTGTAGTAAGACTTTTGCTGTTGGCCTGTAGGGGGTTTTCTCAGCTTAGGTTGGACCCAGCTGTTGTATCGTCTTTTGGGAGAAAACGTGTAAGCATCATCCACTGAATGAGTGAGGAAGTTGTTGAGAGTTAGAGCAGGCTTAAGGATTAAATAATAGGGTTTACGTCTGGGTACAGGAGGAACATAGATGGGGTAGTCTTTGTAGGGCTTCTTCTGGTAGTAGGAAGGATACGTGTGGGGGAAATAAGGATAGTGAGGATATGTAGTCCAAGCAGATTTAGGTGATGTGAGCCAGAGGTCCTGTTTGATCGACACAGGAGGTTTGGCCCAGATATTTTGATTCCCTAGCTGAGGTTTTGCAGGTTTGTTCCAGACGTCCTCTGATCTTGTTGGGTTTTTCTTCTGGAACCAGCTTTTGAGAAAGTGAACTGCTGGAAATGGTTGGTTAGAGGCGGGAATGTCATTTTGATTGCCTGCAATCTGTGATTCAGATGAAAATGGTGAAGATAAAGAGGATGAAGGTCGTTGCCAACGTGATAGCACATCAGGCGACAAGTCTTTCTTCTTCTTCTTCTCCACGTCGCTGATGATGTCCACCACGTCATCAGCAGGGAGGTGGAGCTTGCTGGAGATCTCTATAAGCTTGTCGATGGTCTGAGGATCGATGTCATCTTCCTCTGCGACTTCGTGTTCTTCGTTGGACCTTTTATCCTCCGCAGCGCTGGAGAGAGAAGAGCTGTACTGTTTGTTCCCGTTATTCTGTTTGACCATGTACCGCAGCAGCATGTCTGAGGCAATGTCAGCTAGCATCTCCTCCTCCATCTTGGCTCTCTGCGCCTCAGCCGCCTGTCTCCTCATCTCCTCCTGCTCACCTTTGGCCTGAGCCTCCTCTTCCTCTGGACTCAACACCTCCTCATCTTCCTCCTCCACCTCTGGTTCGTCGTCTCCCATCATCTGTTCTCTTGGAGCTTGGAGGTCTGCTGAGTTACTGCCACGATTACCGTCATCAAATTCATCCATAAAATTATCTTCTCTGAATTTTGGGATGCTGAGAGCTTTCTGCGTCTCTTCTTGCCATTTAAGTTTTTTCTTAGTAATAGCAAGGTCGCTGCCTTTGTTTATGGGCATGATGTCGTTGTAGTTGTAATCTCTGCTTTCTCTGTGACTTTGCTCAGAATCTCCTTCCCTCTTAATGGGCACGTTCAACGCGGGAAATTCCTTCATCATCATCTCAAGACTTTTTAGCTCCTCAGGGCTGAGCTGTTCCTCCTCCTCGCTACTGGCTTGATCGGGGCCGGTCGATCCCTGCTGGGAACCAGTACTCCGTCCACTATCGCCTATTCCATTCAAGCCAGCGGGAGGCTTCTCTCTTTCTATTTCGACTGTGTGGCTTGTAGTACGACTGGTCACCCTCTCGGTCAGCTGCTCTTCTTTTTGTGCTTTCTTCCTCTCTTCATCTTCTCCCCTTTCCTGCTCTTTCCCCTGTGTAGCCATTAGCAGCTCTAACTCTTGTCGTCCGTCTCTGTCTCGGTCTGCTCCCTCAATCGTTCTCAATTTTCTGTATGAATCTTCTTTTTTATATTCCTCTTTCTCCGCCTTAATCTCTTCTTCCATTCCATCATGCCCCTCTCCCTCGCTCATTTGCTCTGCTTTTGAATTATTCAGCGCCTCTAGTAAAACTGCTGCTAGTTTTTTGGGATCAACGTTTTTAAAAAGCTCTTCTTCACCCTCTGCTTCCTCTTGTTTCTGCATTGGCTGGCTTTCTTCACCACCTACATTCCAATATCCAGACAGAGTCAGCCCTGGAGTACGCCGGTATGGCTTGTCAAGGGTTTTGAGAGGATTGGAGGTGGACAGATGAGGAAAGGATGCTGCTGTCAGAAGAAGCAGCAGTATTGAAGCACTTGAGGGATTACGGTATCTAGTCATCCCTATTGAGAACAGGACTCTCTGTGAGCGGTGAAGGAGATCAGAAATCCCTGGAAAAGAGAAGAAACAAAATCAAATCTTTACTATGAATCCAAGAATGTATATGTGGGGATGGTGAGTGAATGAGTAGCACGTATGACCCTAGAAATGGATAAAGCTTGCTATCTGCAATTAACAATTAACTGCAGTTAATTCATACTTTTAGTGCAACCATGAATTTTTCCTCTCCTGCTGCCTAACTAGCAATCCCACTGCTATCACGACATATAGCTCACATGAAACTATATTGTAAAAAATTGATAGTGTGCTTACACTTTAGTAAACCTTTTCAATTTGTTTCACTTCTTAACATGTCCCATTTCATTGTATGAGTTTTAAATTAGTTACATTAAATCTATTAGTTTTATTAGATGTCACCAAAACGTTTGGGAACTGACACATAGGGATGGCAACTGATAAGAACTGTGTGGTTCACATTTCATTGTCGATATCACTAATCAATTCGATTTCTTATCGATTCTCATGGTGACTCTACTTTAAGAGTTACCACCATCGCTAAGAAAGATATCAAAGACAGTACACTGTGCAAATTATTTGTAATGTATTAAACATATTTCACAGAACACACAGAGGTATTACTCCGAGGTAAAAGTAATTTGTTACACTAGTCATTATATTACTTTGATGTTTTCCTGTAAAATGATGATGATAACTGTTTCATAAATGCAAGTGACCAATATAAACCTATAGGCTAACACACCAAGACAAACGCCTGTCCTAATGGGGACACACATGTGATCTTTCTCTTAGTATTTAAGCATGAACACAAGGCAAAGATGACAACCAGCACAAATGGACTTTAAAGCGATCGTCACAGTGATTCTACTGTAGAAACACGAGCAGGTAGAAACAGAGGCTGCAGCCAGACTGCTCATCAGTTTGTTAATTCGATTCAAATCATTTTTATTTATATAGCACCAGATCACAACAACAGTCGCCTCAAGGTTCTTTATTTTGTACAATAGTACATACAGAGAAAACCCAACAATCATAAGACCCCCTATGAGCAACACTTTGGCGACAGTGGGAAGGAAAAACTCCCTTTTAACAGGAAGAAACCTCCAGCAGAACCAGGCTCAGGGAGGGGCGGGGCCATCTGCTGCGACCGGTTGTTACCTGTTGAAGTTCAGGCTCTGGCTGCTGTGCTGGGGTTCTGCATTCGCTCAGCATTAACATCACTCTGGGTTCTTGGCTAGCTTAGTTTTAGCAGGGAGCCCAAGTTGTGTTAGCAACATAATGCAGTTGTTTCTGTCCTGGATTCAGTTTGCATTTTAGCGCTGTGCTCTCATCATTTAGTTCAACAAAAATAAATAAATAAAATATCAGCGCACTGCAGACTGTGCCAGTATTTTCCTCCTTAGTTACAGGAACTGAAATCAGCTGATTGTAGGACAAAGTGCATGTGGAACTGATTGAAAAGCAGACTTCACAATTCCAAGAAACTGAACGTCTTAAGTCCCATCCCTACTTCGCCTGTGTCGCCGCTGCTGTTTTTCGTCTCCTGAACTGAACTGTTTTGGACTTTTGTGCTGGCGACCTCCAGGTTAACTCCCTGAACTGTTCTGTTTTGGACGCAGCTAACATTCGCACACATTCACAGACACACATTGCATCGGAGAGGAACTGGGGGTTAGCATCTTGGCATGCAGAACCACCAACCTTCCAATCAGTAGCTGACCTGCTCTACCACCTGAGCTACACCCCCTTTGATAGTCCCTGTCCTGTGTGTGTGGTTTTGCTTTCTGATTTATCCCAGCTGTGTTTCCCTCCAGTCTACCTCTCTGATTGTTCCTGTGTGTATATAAGCCCTTTGTTTTCTCCTGCTTGTTGCTGGTTTGTCTGTGTTATCTCTCCATGTCTCCCTGAGTCTCTGTTTCAGGTTAGTTTTGTAAGTTTTTCCAGTCTGCACACGCCATCTCCACTGCTCTTCACTGTTTCAGTAAAGCTCACTCGCTTCATAGCAGTGTCCGCATCTTGGGTCCTTTATTAAATTCAACACGGCTTGCCTGCCTAGCCGTGACTGTTTTTTTGGGGGTTTTTTTCATTTCCAGGTTTTTGAAACGTGGCGGCTAAACGGCGAGACAAAGCACCGAATTTTTCAAATGGAATGATGATGAGGTGGAGTTGTTGCTCCAGGTCACAAATGAGTACATATTAATCTTCAACACGGCCACTAAAACCTTTGAGAAAACAATACAACTGCTGTACGATGCCGTCTGACCATCTTGGCTGAAGTGGTCACATGACTGCATCATATGACTAACATACGTCATCATTTTTAAAAGTCTTCAGTTTGGCCGTCCACGCTGTGCCAAAACACTGCGTTTACAAATGTATGTGTTTGGAGAGCGTTTCAAAAACGCTCCATTCCCCATACCAGAAACTCTGTCTCAGTGTGGACAGGAGGCCAAAATGGAGACAAAACGATGCGTTTTCAAACAAAGGCGCATTAGTGTGGACGTAGCCTGACAGACATATACTGGTGCACACTCACACACACAAACACACACACCCAAATTGGAAAATGGGAGAGTGGAGACAGAACAGAAACAAACAGAAAATAGAAGGTCATGCAGTGAGGACTGAGAGACTGTGACACTGACTGTGCACTAAAGCATTTTTTTCCTTGCAACACTAAGAGCAGAGCTGTGAAAGTCCTGCACCCTAAAGGAATCTAGTGCAGGAGTAACTAACCAAGGCTGTTGTAGTAAACTAAAACGGACAGAGGAGGCGCTACCTGCACTCTTTGAAAATCCCAACTGCGCGTCGTTGGAAGCGGATAAAGTACACGACTATCGAATGTTGATTGGTTGACAAGTGGGCCGGAATAGAGCAGGGGGCGATAGTAGAAACAGTGTTGCCAGATGTACGATAATTATCGTATTTGTACCATAATTTTGGGTTGTGTACGATCAATAATTAAAATAAATCCCCAAATGCCTTGTTATATTTGCACGAAGTCATCTATAGAAGGTTATTATCAAATTTATAATGTACGATAATTTGTAGTGAAAAACAATAGTATAGGCATCTCTGTACGACACTGTGGGATTTTGGATCTGGCAACACTGAGCAGAAACTTAACACAATGAAATAAATCCTCTCCCAGTGTTGTTGCTGCCGGCGGGGACCCGCTGCTCTAAATGACGCTTAAAGGTTGAACCCAGAGTGCAACAAGTGCAATATCTCTTAGATCTGCAACAACCAAACCGGTGCACATGAGCTGCCATGCCTTCTTTGAAACGGGCAAGACGTTTATTACACCGAGTCGTTTGCGCCGTCAAAAAAACCCTCCTCGCTTGTTTCCAGAAGCCGCCGCATAGCCACGTACCACATGCAGCAGTTAAAAAACTGTAAAAATGCAGGAATTGCAAACTCAAATTTATTTTCAAAGAATACCCAAACAACCTGTTGTACAGTGAGATTGTTTATCTGTATTAAACAAAACAATTAACGTTTAATGTCGCTTATTTGTCAGGTAAATACCATAAACCTTTTTTTGTTTGTTTGTTTGTGTTTTGTTCAATCAGCCAAAAATTATATGAGTAAATGATTGTTATATCCGTTTGATTTTAGATGCAATAAACACACTTCAAAGATATAGAAACATAACAGTTAAGCCGCATATCCTGCGCTGGAGGCTGGGTTGCGCCAAAAAGTGATTTTCGATGTTCTCGTGTGTGTTTATGTGTGTTTATTGCCTAATATCTTTACTTATATTCGTAAATAGACTGTACTGAACGGGATTTATAAAGGGGTTTTTGAAGTATCTTTATGACTCTGTGTAATTGTACCCATATTGCCATCAATCCAGTCCTTTTTGGTTACTTCAAGTGAGCTTATAGAACGGTGATGTTGAGATACGATTGGCCTATTTTTAATAGATATAAGGTCAACAAGTCATTTATAACAGTTTCAATTTAATCATCGTTCTGCAAACTGCAGAAAAAATCACTACTTGGCACAACAAGATAAATGCGTTGTTTGCGCCGCTGCCTGAGCAGGTCACAGTTCTCAGAAAAAGCAAATGAGTATTTCGCCTGTGAGAATAAAAATAAGTAACCTCGCCGCAGTTCGCACTTCATATGCAAACAACATTATCTCAGACAAACATGGACGTCAGTGTTATGCAGATGTATTTTAGACACGACTTAAGGTTACCATCGTCTCTGTGGTATCACGCTTTTTAATGTCACCGCGGCTACACAGCACACAGGTTACAGCTTCAGTCTAACCAGCGCGGTTATTTCAGTCACGGAGTCAACGATGTGATTGCTGGAAATGACGATAATTGACATGATGAAGCTGATGATGTGGCTAAAGACGAGAAGTAGGAGGAGCTGTAGGAGCAGCACGGTAGATTATAAACAATGAATTTTAACCACATCATATAACAATACTTTAAGCTGCCATCAGTGCGCAGATTCACTTCAACGTGATGCCTCACTTACGAACCGGTTGTATGTCCGCAAAATATTGACTGGGGCCTAATTGATGTTTATTCCTTAAAATCAATTAAATGTATGCCACAGTTTAGGACGAACCTAAATACACCAGCCCTCCTCCAACCCAACACACACCACCAAAAAAACATGTTTTATATATTTTTGCACATTTTTCTGCGCCAAGCTTTGCTTTGACTGCCAAGCTTTAGAGCGAATTCATAATTTTGTTGCAATATTTTAAACACTGGTAAATATTTCTAAGTAGGCTAATAAACAGAATTGATTTCGGAGAGCAGAAGATTAATATGCCTTAATGCAAAATAAGTTGCCGCTTACTTGCAGTTCAGTGTGTGCGGCGGGGGAATTCCTGCTCTCCCTCCTCGTCACGTCACACGGCTGCTGAAGTGCTGCAGTCATCCACTCTGCGCTCGTCGTGACGCGTGAGGTGTTGTTGTGATGTGGTGTTATTTATTGTTACTGTTTTTGTTGTATGTCGCTGGGTTTCGGACCCTTCGTGTGCTACTATCACAGGAGTCAGAATCTACTTCATCTATTTTCAGGACTACGGACAGAGGCTGCGGCTGTCTTCTACCCCCCTCCTTCCGTACACACGTGATCCTTGCGTCAAGGTCCCCATTGACGTCAGTAGACTGGATTTCATTCATAAGATTTTTCTGCACCCCACCGACCCTATCTTCTCCCTCCTCCCCTATTTTATCAGACCAATTAGTTGCAGTGCTGCTACTGAATAAACACAGCATGGTGAACAGATTCGCAATTCGTGGTGCAATCTCAGAGAGCTGGGTCCAGCCTGAGTGCAGGGGTTTTCCTTAGACATAGACATGCTTAATTTTGTAGGCTGTCTTATTTGTGTGTGCTATCAGACAATAAAGATAAGAATGCTGTGCACTGGTGTGTGTAGATGGAGGAAAATAGCTCTCCTAATAAGCTGTGGAAGTTTTACAATGAAGCCTACATACAAACACATTTATTTTTCATGGTATGGGTCATCATCTTTATCCTTCTGTAGTTACCACAGAAGGATACCACACCATTGTTCCCACTGCCCTCTATCTTAGCCATTTCCATACTGCTACAGCTATGTCATCTGAACCTTTCGTTCAGTGCTGCTAGTTAGTGTGGATGCTTTTAAGCATCCACAGTATTGTTCTTCTACTTTTTCTTTATTATTAGTGTGGATGCTTTTAAGCATCCACAGTATTGTTCTTCTGTTTCTTTATAGTATTGTTCTTCTGTTTCTTTATTAGTGTGGATGCATTAAGCATCCACAGTATTGTTCTTCTGTTTCTTTATTATTATTATTCCGTACGTTTTTCGCCGTCTATCTTCGTCCACACCGTTCCACCTAGAAAAACCATTCAACCACCGTTAGATTCCTCTTCTTTTGGACAAGTGTGCTTCTACTTTTTTCATCTCTAACTTTTATATTTTTTAATTTATTTAACTTTTTTCAACAAAAATTTACCATGTATTTCAATGGGAGAATTTTCAAATTCTCATTCAACTTACTCATCTTTCAACTCTATCTGTGTCGCCATACATTCACCTAGAGCGACCATTCAACCTTTCAAACGAAGCCGAGACATTGAACTATGTAATTTGTATTCATCTTTTCAATATCTGCTTTACCTGTTCTTCAGGTCCAGTTTAAGTTTCATGCTCTTTTTCACCCGTTTCAGAGTTTTCAATGAGTGTGTATTGCGTCGGTTAGAGTGAGACAGCCAACTGCTAGAGTGGGAGCAGGGGAGAAATTTATCTTAAAATCTTCTCTTTAAACTGCTGCTGTGCTCTCAGGGTTTGGCTTACAGTCATCATTTTACCCTCAAAACGTAGCCATCGTTGC
>VUQR01031585.1:17861-36441 GCA_015108515.1 Hemichromis elongatus | reverse complement strand
TCAGTTGTCAGAAATATTATAATTCTGATCACATATCAGTACATTTCCATATTTTTATATCTATAAAAAGAAAGCTGACACTTCTTAGACTTTATCAGAGCTGTGAGCATCACAGCAGATGCCTTTGTGTCAAAGTAACTGAGGATAAAACACAGAAGAAGAAAAAAGAAGGCGACTTTCTTGGCCCGGATCTATAGCAGATAACCTTAAAAATATTCTGCAGTAGATTAAAAATGAAAGAAAACCATTAGTCAACATATGAACATGACCTGATGCTGCTGAAGTGAAGCAGAGCAAAGTTACAGAGGTTTTATTAGAGACACAGTTAAGACAGAGAGAGAGAGCGCTGTACCTGACGTGTGATTTTATCGTGGTGGAAGCTAAACAGCAAAAGTCAGAGGGAACTCATGACGATGTTTATGTGAAGCCAAATGTGAAGCGTAGGTTGGATCTTCTTTTGCTGCTGATTCAGTCAATATTGTTTGGAGAGAGATCAAACCTACAGCTTCAGAATCTAGCGCAAAAAGGACGTAATGAGCTGTCGGCTTTCAGTCGCGACCGTGTCCGTGCCGTCGATCTCCCTAAATCTGAGCCGTGGGCTCTGCGCTTCGTGTTAACGTTGTTGTGCAGAATCCGTGTACCTGCTCTCATTTAATGTTTTAGCCGTTTGGTGGTTGTTAAAATGTTGTTAGGTTTAACCTGAGATGCTTGCGTTTCACGAAAAATAAAATTTATATTTAAAAATCGATTCGGGATTTTAATGAATCGATATCACGTTTTGCAAGCTAGAATCGATTTTAATCGATAGGTCGATAATCAAAACCCACCCCTACTCAGAACTGCTCTAATGACAGACAATATGACCTGCTATTAATACAAAAGTATTTATATTGGTCAATAGGATGGTGAAGACTTATACAAGTGTGTTATATATATTTGTTTTGTGTTACTTTTCGTTTGATCCATTTGTGGATCACATGACTTTTGCTCCTGCTGATTGATTTTATTACACAATTTAATAAATACGAAATGAGATGCACCATTTATGCATTCTACATCTATCTTTTTGTCTATAAATACTGTTGTTGTATCAAAAAGAAATCACGTTAACCTGCCCGAAGGGTCACAGCACAGGATTATACCATAATCCAAAATTCCATCCTTGAACACTTTAAAACTTGCATATTATTGGAAATTTATTTTTAAGTCATATGATTTATGTTAATTAGCAATTTTACTTACTAGAGCTTAGCCGTCTAGTGTGTGGCTGGAGAGGACAGTGACAAAAAGCTGACAAATCTTTCTAATACCACATGCTATAGCATCTGCAGCCAGAAAAAAACTGACATCTCTGTCACTTTTATAATTAATTTATCTTTGTAGTATTTTGCTGCAAATTGGTTCTTTGGTTTTAAAGGACTGACGCTAACATGTGGACCTGACTCTATGATGTTGTACAAAAACACCAGCAAATAAAAGACTTAAGGCCAGAATATCAGCAAACTTCCCTCAGAAATATCTGCTTTCTATGTTAACCAAATGCTAAGGTGGACAGATTCACTACTGGGTGCACAAGATGGTGCCTGCAGCCCATTCAGGTTGCACATTTGCAATGTTGCAAGAAGATGCTGTATCTCCCAACACAGCCTCAAGAGATACAAGGAGATAGGCACAGAAAGAGCTGGACATGGCTGTACCGTGCAGCAGGACCAGTGTCTGCTCTTTTGTGGGAGGAGAAACGGGAGAAGCACTGCCAGAGTCTTAAAACGCCCTCCAGCAGACTACTCATGTGCATGTTTCTGGCTATCCTGTCAGAAACAGACTACATGAGCATGGGATCAGGTCCCAGCATCATTTATTGTGCACACAGCTCAGCACCATGCAGGAGAGAGCAAAGGTCTGTGGCCACTTGCAAAACCATTCCAGTTTTAGGGGGGATTTCATTTCATTTGCATCAAAAGCAGGTGAATTAACCAACAGTGGATTATGTGTGTCACAGAGGGAGAGGCACAGTTTCTCAGTCATACAAGTTATTGTTAAATATATGAATATATATACACGACACAAGTACCTAGCCTTTCTAACTAACATTGGGTTATTTGGCATTAAATTAAATGTTTTTTGCATCCATAGTACAAAGTCTGTGTATGATGTTTGATTTCCCCAAAGCTTGGTGAAATATTTTGTCTTGTAAATTTACAGCACCCTTGTCTCCTCAACAACACAGCCACGTAAGAGCTGCTGTCTATATTGGAATATTAGGCCAGAGCGTTTATAGTTTTTTGCCGTTTATTATTCATTTACACAGTCGGGTTTCCCTTCAGAGAACCCGAGCATACATGTATTCAATGTGTAAAAAAATATATATGTTTTTTTTTTTTTAAATATTAAAATGATGGAAAATTTTTAGTTTGATTTGTGTGATTCTTACTTTAAGAAGACAAAAGAACCAGAGAATACATGTAAATAAAGGACATAATCTGAAAGTCTAGAAAGTCCACTTTAAAAATGGCCAAACAGATTCTTACCCTGCAGTTGCTCATTTCTTCTGCTCTCACTATGATAGTGCCACATTTCTTCCCTGGGATTCCACTAGAAAAAAGAAAAAGAAAACAGTACATTGACTGTATTGAGTCCAATGTTACTATAACAGTGTAATGCTTTCTTTTTTTACACTGTATATGTCTGTTCTATTACTGCATGCATACTACACTCAGTGCTTCACAGTATTATTTGTCATCTGAGTTTTATATACAGTATGTATATACTACTGACTACCTTTTAAACTGCATACGTCATTCTAATCTGAATTTTTAATTCTTGGTTGTTCATCTTCCTGTGGCATTTCATTTCAGGTGACAGTTTGGGGCAAATATTTATGATAGGAATATTTAAGGTTGTTCAGGAAACCGTATTAGTCCGCCATTAAAAGTTTCACCAAGATGCTCAAAATGAGAGAATTCAGGCAGACTCAGCATATAATTTCTCCTCTTCGTGTTTTCTCTTCATGTCACTGCCTGATTGCATTTGTAAATATCAATTAATGCTGAATGAAAACCTTCAGAAAAGAACATCAAAGTAATGCAACCACATCCAGTGACATTTCAGCTGAAATGTTTGTTTGCATCCTGAGCAGGCGAAGCGTAATATTCGGCCAATAAAGCCAAGGGAGGCTGACCACTAAAAATAGACAAAATGAATGCCACAGACCCCAGGCCTGATCTAGAATGAGGAAGGGTAGAGATCATTTTTTGACAAGTAATGTCCAGTAATGTCAGAGAGCACCTTAAAAATAAATAAGAAAATTGAGAAATTGATGGCTGATCTAAGCGAGTCTTTGACAATTTTCATCTTAGGATGAACAGGGAAGCATTCAGTAACATGAAGCCACTGTACATGGGTAGATTGCTCAGTAAGGGGCCAGATGGAACAAATGGTGAGACAAAAGACAACAACAAAAAGATGGACAGAGACACAGAGACAAACAGAGGAAGAACACAGTCCCTAAATGATGGAAAACAAGAGGTTGTTGAGGTATAGAGGAAGCCTGACACCATCAGTGCATGGAGTCACAAGTGTCACTGAAATGGAATTTTAGTCTGTGGCGCCCTTCATTGCTCACAGTCAGTGTCTTATATGTGTGTGTAAATTAGCCTCAATCTTATGCTCTTGACTGATAAAGCTGTATGCTAAACAGCAACTACCATTTAAACACCTTCACTCCTAAACAACTGATTCAATCTTGATGAAACTTGCACATAAATAACCCAGGGTCCTGAGATTTGTAGCATCTATATGATGATTGACTCAAATGTTTACTTCGAGTAAAAAGCGCTGTTTTTTTTCCTGTGTGTTTTTTTCACAGAAGCTGCATGAGACTGGTTCATGAACATATGTTGTTTTTACTTAAACTGAAATACGCAAGAATTCAAAATGATCAAATTTTTTTGTTAAAATGGTACTTTTTCTGGTTGTCACTAAGCAAATGACACATATGCTGTGAGGGTATGGCAGAGACCTGGGTTTGTATCCGCCCTGGGCCGTTTTCTCTCCATTTTCCACTTGCTCTCTCTCCCAGCTTTCCTTTAGCACTCTCAACTCTCCAATCAGAATAAAGGCAAAAAATCCCCCCAAAAAATACTTGTAAAAAATTGTACATTTTCTCACATTTTCTTCTGTTATGAATATGATATGGATTAATGAAATTTGCTAATCATTACATTATGTTTTTAACTATGTTTTACACAGTATGCTATTTGTGAAATTGTTTATCCAAAACATCTGTGCTGAGCTTTTTCAATGATTAAATTTATGTTAGCTTTAACACGTATCTGCATCTGTGCAATGCGCCAATACAGTTGTTGGATGCACCTTGCTAACAAAGCAAGCTAGCATCAGCCAATAACTTCATATTCTAATCCAAATATTGTCACTTTTGGCATCCAGAAGCCCAGATGGCAACAAACAAAATGCCACATTCAAGGGTTGAAAGAGACAGTCAACAAAGCAGTCCATCATTTATATACAGTCTATGCTTTACAGTTGCTTTACAGTTTTTTTTTTTGGTGGTTTTATTTTTATTTGTATGATTCACCGCCACTCGACTGAGCAGCAGTAAAATGCTTTCAACTTAGGAAGGAGCACAAACACACCCACACATACACACACAGACAACACACACAGTTGCCCCCACTTGCAAATATTCATTGCAGAATAATGACGAAGACCTAAAAATATCTTCACAAATCCTAAAAAAGTTACAAATAAAACATGCAGGTGCAAAGAAGAAAGCACAAAGACACAAATAAACACACACAATCACAAACCTAAAAGACTGCAAGCAGAGATGATTACATAACTTAACTGTGACAGTAACACATTCTTACATCATGTTTCTTGTGTATCATTCTTTCCGACGTCCATTCAGTTCCAACCGCTCGTTGATTCTGACACACACACACACACTCAGTGACACAGAGAAACACACACTAATGGATGTAGATGCCAGTATGGCCACTTACTTCTAGCTCACTCAGTTTCTCTCTTTCGCTCACTCAAACGCACACATACACACACACAAAAAGGGCACCCACTGGAGGACATGGGGATCAGACCATGGTTGGACAGCTGATGGCTTCCTGTCTTTGGAGGAAAATTAAAAACAAGACTAACGGGTTCTTTAGTTGTGCTCTGTGAATTGAAGCTGTGATAATACCAGGATACAGCTGACATCCAGAAAGAAGTCTGCAGACCTCTTGAAGAAATTACAAGAAAGCTTTCCCAGGAAAGTTTGGCCCATGATTTATGAGGAGCCTTTGTGCAGTAAACAAAACTCTCACTTCTATATAATTTTAAATTGGGCTGTATTCATGAAGTAGCCTTGTTTATTTTTAAAGTATTATTAATGAAATATATATTTAAAGGAACCTTGAACGTTCTAAATACCCATGAAGCATTCAAAACTCATGGGAATATATTAGCAAACCTCTGAACTTAACTATTTAAATTAGGACTTGCATTTGGATACAAACCCAAATAGCACATCATCTGTACCTAAAGGTCTGCTATCCACTGCCAGGTGTTTTGAAAGTATGCCGGTGGAGTTGACATTGTCGCAGACTAAAATGCATTTTGTTCTTTATGAAAATTTTAAAAAGAAGATTTGATTTGAAATGTACGATCCTGTATGACAAGTCGAAATGGAAATACAGTCTATAAGGCAAAAGCAAAGTGTAAAATTCTAACATGATTGAAATTCAAGTTTTCATATCACCATCTTTATTCTTCCACACAGCCTGAACTCTCCGGGGCAAACTTGCTTGTAAATTTAAGCAGTCTTTAAAGTTCTTTTTGGGTGTTAGCTGCCTTCTGTTCCATTTATCCTGTTAAGACGATCCCACGTTGAGGAGCAAGATCTGGGGAGGCCAATCTACGACTGATCATCTTCTACCGCGTACTCACTGTTCTATCTCTCTCCTGTCCTCCGCCCTACATACTGACAAATTATTTGTATTTGAACCAAAAATTGCTGGACTTGCTCTTCTTGCTCTCCTCTTTATTTACTCACTCTATAGTTTTCCTTTATGTGCAGAACTATTATTATTATGTAATTAAGAATATAAATACCTCAAGTAGCTAAAACCTTTGCATAGTGCTGTATCTTCCAAAGTTTATTTCACCTGTAATTTGAACCCATTCGCAGGTTTTATCAGTTGTGTACAAATTTGTGCCTGTGAAATAAATATACCCGAAACTGCTGATCTACTAGAGAATAATAAATACTACAACTAGTAAGCTTAAAAAAGCTGGGAACCTTGAATATCTGTCATTACTTAAAAATACAATGTTTTCAAACCACAATTTTCAGTACTTTTTGAAATTGTGATTGTGTAACGTCAAAAAATTTGCGATGATAATTGCAACTCTGTTCAGTATGGAAGGTGTGTTGGCAATTAGGCTAACAGCTCGGTTCTTCCTCTGAAAACACCACTCCACTGTTTATGTTGATTTTTGTCAGTACTGGCTGATACTGGAGAAAAGCTGTCAAAAATGCTAGCAGTAGCAGGAGACTGACTTTTTCCTGCTATAATTAGCGACTGAGAGGATCAAATCACAGATTCATTCATTTTTAAATATTTCTAATGAGTTTATTTAATAGGTTTAGTTACATCTTCTACCAACAGGAGGTGTGAGCTCATCACTGACAAATTCACTTTGGGTGAACGTTTTTCAATATTTGCTTTTTTACCATCTCAGCATCTTTGCAGTCTGCCATTAGGCCTGCTGCTGTTCAAGTCTTCATCTCATTTGGCTGTTGGAGGCAGCGTAGGCTTTAATCAACATCGTTGCTCAATTTCATGCCGCTGCCTCACTTCAAAGACAAACAGTGGCAATCTTAAAATCACATACTGATTTTAAGTTCACTCCTACGGAATCTTAAAATTTTAACAGCTTTTTTTTTAACTACCCAGTGAATCCCAGATTAGAGTAATGCAATACAAATATTTTTGCCCATCACTTTGAAATAGCAAAAATCATTTTCCACCCGTGTGTTGACCGTTGGTCATTGTGCACGCATTGTGTGGTGCGTCCCACTTACGTCAAAGGTTTTTCTAAGCGGCTTCCCAGGGAGCCGACAATTTCACCCAGTGTACAGAAGGCCTGGCCCAGGAAGTCCTGCAACAACCAAGGGAAGTCTATGAGTTAAAAAGAAACATTCATTACAATTTTCTTTACATATCTTTTGCATTTGTTCCTTTTTTGCTAAATCTGCCCTCGAAGGCTGCTTAATATTATTTCAAGACATTTTATTATTATTTGTGATTTTATAAGTTAAAATACAAACTATTCTCTTATTTTTTTCAGTGATTTCAACTTTATTGAATGATTTCCCAGCATTTTACTCTGCCACTTTTCATTGCAATATTTTTTTAGCTGCAACAAACAAGGCTGAGCCGATTATGCGACTGGCTGTGGCTTCAGCATGACTGAACAAAGCCATCATACAGAGATACCACACAGCAGGGCCACGTGAAAAAAAGAAAAAAACCAAACAAACGTAATTCATTAAGTAACAAGGTAAACAAAGTTGCATTTGCACCTTGCACATGCATGGGAAATAAATCATTTGAAGCTGTTTCTCCAGCAGATTTAAAGTGAAGCGTAAAAAGAAACAAGTTACTCCAGTTAAATGTCACTGTCATGACCTGGGTCTAGGGATCCAGGACTCATGTATTTCTGTATTTAGGTTTATTTTTCCTTTTTTTGGTTGTTCTCTGTCCTGAGCTTCAGTCAGCACTGGATCCCAGAGTCAAACTCATCAGTACAACCTTGATAGCTATAGTTTAAAAAGCCTCACTTTGGAAGGGATTGCCTAGTCACCATTTTGTCTTTCGTGCGTTCACTAGGAATCAAGAGCGGAGTGTGTTTCACGAGAGCAGAGCATCGGGTTGGAAATGGGAGTTTTTTCAGGGTTGCTGTTTCCACCTTATTCACTCAAACTGTGTGGGATTCTGGGGAGAACTGCCATGGAGCTACAGCTACAGTAGCTACTCACTGTCAATAAATTCACTGTTCATTATAAGAGTCCTGCATTTTGGGTCCTCCTTCTCACTGCAGCTCCACGGTCTGCCATCGGGGTCCGTGACAGTCACATCTTCCCTTCTCCATCCACGTTTATTTTGCACACAGACATCTAAGTCCACCGTGCAAAGAGACTAGTGTCCTTGTTGATCACTGCAGGGTGACCACATGAGAGGAGTCACTGTAGAGATGAGGAGCCCTTGGCCAGCAAGAACAGCAAAACAGAGAGACAGAGGAGGGTGCATGAAAAGTGGTTACAAAAAGCCTGGACTGACTGCTCATGCACTGACACTAAGGCCTCCTCTACGAGACTGAGAATGCACGCGTGTGCATGTGTATAAAAGCGCTTGACAGATGAGCCATGTTGAGTCCGGTGGGCAGAAAGCGGCTCCAAAGATCTTTGCCGGTGCACATTATATTTCTCCCCCAGTCGAGGTCTTAAAACAAAAAGGGATGGGAAAACCAATCTGGCCTTTCCTTAACATGTGTGCTACTAGCAAGCAAGCCTAGCCCACTGCCTGCTGCACCACCGAAAGTCTAAGGCTAGGAGTTGAGGTGCTATAGATTCACTGTACAAGAAGGAAACAGTTTGAGGGTATCTCCACCTAAAAAAACAATCACAGCTGTCTTCTTCATTTCATTAAGCCTCTAACAGGGAATATTAAGACACCCTTTAGCTAGATAATTGGATAGGTTAAATGTCCCAGATTAATTTATACTTCAAACGCACTTCTGGACAGAGACCGTGGATGTTGTTCCTGGATCTGCTGGAGCCACTTGCCTGGTTTGGGGGTCACTGCACCGAGCGCTCCGATTACCACTAGGACTACTTTTACCTCCACCCTCCACATCTTCTTCAGCTCTTCTCTGAGCCTTTGGTACTTCCACAGCTTCTCAGGTTCCTCCCTCCTGATGTTACTGTCATTCGGTATCACTACATCTTTTAATACATCTCTCTTCCTCTGCTTGTCCACCACTACTATGTGTGGTTGGTTAGCCATCACCATTTTGACTGTCTGTATCTGGAAGTCCTACAATATTTTAGCTCGATCATTCTCAACCACCCTAAGGGGGGGTTGGGTTCTCCCACAGATGTTTCTGTATACTATGCTGGCCAATTGCATGAATGACCTGCCTGCTAGCATCTTACACCCTGCCGTTATGTGCTGGATTCTCTCAGGGGCATCTTTACACAGCCTGCACCTGGGGTCTTGTCTGGTGTAAGAGGCCCCAGCCTCTATGGATGTTGTGATCAGACCTTGTTTCTTTGCTGCCATGATTAGTACATCTGTGCTTTCCTTCAGTCCAGCTTTGTCCAGGAACACTATAACACTATCAGTCAAGGACTGGCCTCCAGAGCCCAGACATCAACATTTCTGAAGCAGAATTGAATAATCTTGACAGGAAATGAAACAAAACTCAATCAGTTTCCAAAGAAGAGCTTTGGAATGTCCTTCAACAAGGCTGGAGAACTGTTTCTGCACACTGCTTCAGCAAATTACGAGACAGCTTGCTTATGAGTGTTCAGGCCGTGTGGGTGGGTGATTAACTGATTGAACAAAGAAGATTAACACGGGATAGGGAACACATGAATAAATAGGTAAAATAGATTAAACTAATCATGCTGGAGGAAGAGAAGAAGAACAATGGAAAATTATCAAAGAAAGCCAAACTAGGAGCAATAGACAAGAACCGATGATTACAAAAATGTATAACTTCCAAAACCTGTTAATTGTGATTCCTTGAGTTTTTAAAAACCTAATGGAAAGCACACATAGCTTTTGGGTATCAGGGCTCTCCCCCGTGCACCCAAATCCAGTTTTAGTCTACAGTCTACAGACGCATGCACTCTGTAATTTAGAGATTAGTCTAAAAAACTTTGTTTTTGTCTGCAGTCAGGGATGAATCATTCCCTAGTTACACTGCTATAGGCGCAGGCTGTTGGGGGGACTTCCCATGAGCATTACTTGTCAGCTTCCCATGTATATGTCGCTACTTCATGTCATTAATTTTGTCCTCTCTCTTCCATAGTTTCTGTTTTGACCTTGGTCACTGTACTCTTCTCTTGATTTCCCCCTCAGCTCTAATTGTTCTCAGTAGATTGCTGCCCTCCTTGTATCCTGAGTCTGATGGAGGTCTCTTCCTGTTAAACAGGAGTTCTTCCTTATCAACATTACCAAGTACTTGTTCATAAAAAATCTGATCACTTCCTCTCTGCAATTCCTCTCTCAGTACCGTTCTCAAAACAACTGTTGTTGTGAATTGGCGCTATATAAATACAACTTCCTGTGCCTGCATGGGTTTCCTCCAAGTACGCAATAGTCCTCCCACATCCCTAAGAGATGCTTGTTAGGTTAAATGATGATTTGAAATGAGCCGTAGGTGTGATTATGATCACTTTCCATCTCTGTCTTGTCTGTGATGGACTGGCAGGCTAGCCAGAGTGAACCCAGAGTCTCTTAGAATATACTACATTCATCCATCCAAAGAAAGTCCATGGGTATTACTGGTCCAACTAGAATATTGGCAGAATAGTATATAACATTTTTACATATCATAGCCACAATCTCACAAGTGACATGAAACTGTTTTATTATAATTATGGAATAAAAATTTAGCTTGAATAATATGGAAAATATGTTTAACAAAAGCAAAATACACATAAAACATAAAAATACAAAAACTATTTTAAAAAAAAAGTCTTCAAAAAACTATAAGAAGTGTGTCATCAGCACCAAACAACACCAAAAGTAGAACGGAACTTCATTTGAAGGACCCTTGGGCTCTAAGTCTGTTGCACTCAGTAGGTATTTCTTGCATCACACTTGTGAACAGTCTAATAAAGGAAATGCCACTATACTTTTAAAAGCTGTTAAACAAATAACAAGATGTGATGTGCTTTTCTAACCACAAGACATTTAATAAAGGGAATAAAAGCTCCAGTAAAATCCAGCTTTCTCTCAAGCAGTCATGAGGGAACACCAGCCAGTTAACTTAATTACTGCCTGCAAACAAAAAAGCAATTTCTCCGCCTGGATTCATTTGCTTATCATCGAGTGCTGAATAAAGACTTTGTAATGAGACCACTGTTTGTGAGAAGCACTGGTGTATTTTTCCAAAAAAAAAACACACACAAGTTAAATAACTGTGCGTAGTGACAAGCAGTGCTTAGGAAGAACATCATACCTAGCCTTACATCCAATTTTACTGAATGTCCGCTTTCTGAATAGTTTTTCCTGCAGCTATAAGTGCTAAAGGTATAAGGTGAACCATATGGCACGGGGGGGAAAACATCTGTTTTGATTGGAGAAGGGAGGCATCCTCTAAGGGTGCCACTGAAGCTGCCATAAAAGATACTGTACTTGTGTGCGTTTGCATTTTTTTTTTCTTCATTTTTAGCCACATGACTGGGAATGAACTGGACAATGGAGCCATCACTGTGTGCCAGATCTCCTATCCCACACATCCACAATGACGACAGGATGCATCCAAGCGTCCTCTGCCTTCATGCTTAGAGTGAATTGCAGCGCTCACATTGCTCACTGCTTACAGAGGAAGCCTCGGGGCACACTGAGGTTGGGGCTGAAGGAAAAGAGCTCCGCCAGCAGTTGGCAGTGAGGTTGAAGCTGGCTAATAGGAAGGGGGCTGGGTGTTGAGGTGAAGAGGGAGTAATATACTGAACTAGTGCTGCTCAAACCTCTGTTTGAACTGAAAGGGAATGATGTGGCTTTAAGCCAGCGATACATCAAATTTCAGAAAAGTGGAATCCTTAATCAGCAGCAGCATGACAAAACAACACCAGAAATAACAACGCTGATCAGAAGCTGTGTCTGATATTTATGTGTTTTATTTGATCATTTCATTGAGTTTTTTCTATTTCCTGGAGTTGCTGTCAAATGCTCAGGACAGTGTTTTTCTCTAAATTTAATCTCTTTGTTATATTAATAAACCACCTTTTGATAAAGATGACACATTCAACGTATTAGATTTGAAAAAGAACAATGGAACCTACATGAGTGAGAACTTTAAGATATATAGCCTCTTTAGTATTGTTGCCTAAGTTCAGGGGTCCACATAAATTGATTGATAACTATCCAGATAAATAAGTCCTCAAAGAGAGCGTAAGGAATTCCATGACTACTGTTACAAGAAATGCAACCAGCATGTATTCATTTAAAGTTAAGGCGACACTAACTCATATGAGGTGTGGCCAAAAAGTTCTGGAAATCAGCCCATAAAATAATAAAAAAAACAATTGATTCTCTGTACATTTGTGACAACGGCTATCATGCTCACAATCAAACTTCTGACTGTTGTGCTGCCTTCAGGGACCGTCTGTTTTCATTAAGCACTGCGGTCAATTCCCAGAAGTGTTAAGAAACAGCTTGCAAGAAGCTATTTCAAATTATCAGCTGAACTGAACGTGGTCTGGAAAATGCACAAGATGACCTTGAAGGCAACACTGGCAAAATATAAATGAGTTTTTAACTTTTAGGAACTTTTCAATCACTTTGCATTTAACTTAGACATTCAAAAATGTCTAAAAGATTATCAGAAAACCAAAAGTGTCAAAAAAGTATTATTTTAAAAGGAAGAGTATAAGCAACAACGTAGAACATGCACCCATATCTCGGTTCCCTGATGAGCTGTTACGAATGAGCTGATATTTTTTGGTTTTACTTTGTTTTTTAAACATGAACAGCATCTATGAGGTATGCGGTCTTGCTGACCCACAGACACAAGGAGACCCTTTAAACCTGAGCCCTTGGTTGTTGTGTGGCTCTCAGCCTTTATTCTGGCTTTCAGGAAATGGAACAAAGTTCAATCAGACTGAGATCACTTGTTTGACTTGGTCAGTAAAGAATATTCCACCTTGTCACACTGAATAGTTCTTTGGTTGCTTTGCATGTGTGTTTATGATCACTACTTTTACCCCCAACATTCAAATTCAAATCAGGCTGCTATTGTTCTGGAAGGTTAACTGTGGCTGTGTAAAACTGAAATGAATGCATGACTGATTGTTGAACAGCTGAGGTGAAAGAGACACTCACGTGTCTGGAGAGGTTGTCACTCTTGCAGTCTAAATCATACCTACAGAGAAAAAGGAAAAAGATTAAATACCCGAACACGGACAGTGGCAGCGCAATCTGACTGACAGATGTGTGACTGAAAGGGGACCATAGTGTTATTTTTGCCTTCATTATCTAGTGGCATTAATGCAAGGTACAGAAGTTCTCACTAATCACTGTAAAGAAGCTATTCATGCTTAACACAGGTTTGTGATGGCGGGACCAAAAGCTTCACTAAAACGATTTCATGCATGCGGCTACATAATTACCGGGCTCAGTACTTTTAGGTCAGGTAAAGGCTTCAGCAATTTTACCACCCAAATTTTCCAGCTTTCAATTATGACGGTTTAATAGCTTTTGGTTTTCAGTCAGTATTTATCTACAATGCCAATTAAATTATTTTAAAAACTAAATAAAATATATTTCAAAAAGAAAGAAATAACACAGAGAAATAGTCATTGCATCAACAAGAATCAAGAATCAGCATGCAATACATATGTGTGTGTGTGTTTATATATATATTTCAATAAATACCACTTTTATACAACCTCATATAACTATCATCTATAATATATGTTTATCCATTTCCATATACTAAATATTGTATACGCATATGCACATACATGCACCTGCACACAGTCAGACATATACAGACACACCCGTCACAGATTAATAGATCTCAGTGGTCCATTCTTACACCTTTAATGAGTAATACAGTGATTATGTGCTTAAATGCTTATGGCGGATTTTTGCATCTGGAAATATTGTTAACTTTAAAGCACAACAAGGACCTGCGTTGCCTCAAGGTTTAGCTATTTAATTTCAGCTAAATTGCAAATCCACTGACTGAAGCAATAAGAAACTCCAGTTGGATTTTACAGGACACATGTACTCGGGAGTCTGGGTAGGTCTGCCACCAGCGAGGGAGAGGGGCACCGGTCCTGCAGTTTTCATTGCTGCATCAGGTTATGGTACATGTATTAGCATGATGAGCGTGTCACTTGAGCTTTGTCATTTCTCCACAAACAGATGTGTTTCAGCCCAAACCACATTCTTAACCATAAAGCAAGTGTTTCTACGTGCCTAAACCCAACCACACAATTTATTTGGTGTCTAAATATAAACAACAACTAAGAATCAAATTGAAATTCAGGTCAAAATGTAACAACTTGAACCAGATTAAAGAAACTATTTAACATTTTTATATTGATGAAATGGGGATTTAATGACCTCTCTAAGTTTTTAACTATGGTACATATTACTACTAGTGATGAGACGGTTTTCTACCTGCCTCTTTGCAGCTGTGCTATGTGAAATTGTGTACCAATTAGATGAGTAGTAATATAGTATCTGTGCATCAGGGTTTTTTTGATAGCCCTCTACACCCACGTGACAGGAAACCCCACGGGGCAGACCTGCAACCTGCTGGGGGAAGCATGGGGGGCACTCTACTTAGCCTGCTGCTGCTACCACAACCTTACTTCAGATAAGCAGTATACGATGGATGGATTGATGGATGGATGAATGGATGGAGTTCTCTTAGCAGCCATTATTGTTGTAGCTAGTCTGTCAATGCACCAACACCAAATGAGATCCTATGTATGGTAAGAGAATGCGTTGGACGCACGAGTCCCCTGGACTTTAATACCTGAGAGGATGCTAACACCAGATTACAAAAACATTAACAGTGCGATTGTGACATTGCCCGTAGCACTATAAGCAACAATTCATTTTTACAGTCTTTCCAAACTGAAAGTGATTTAAGGTGATGCACAATCACTAAATAATCTGTAATGAGTTTCGACAAAGTCTGGATGAATCAGTATCCCACCAGCAGCATTCCCATAACAAACTTTTTGACGCAATGAAAAAATTGAACCAATAGCTTTTTGTTTTGTTTTTTTTAATTCAGTTTACTCTCGTTTTATGTCACACCTGATAGCTACATCACAATCCGAGATGACCATTTGGCAGGATATTTGGTTGTGTTATACCAGTGGTGGCAGATGTGGCCTTGAGCCATTGACCTGAAACAGAGACCTGAAGCTTCTTTCTAACTCCCTCAGTTTTCACTTTCTATTCAGACCCAAAAGACACCGACTCAAATATAATCACTTTAGGCAGATTAACAAGCTTCACTTGGCTCCTTCTTGTGCTGTTGAAGGTTTTGCTAAAAACTTACAGGCTTTCTCTTGAGGCATGCTGTGTTAATTTTCTAGTGCCTACCAAGCTTACAGTTGTCAAATGAAAAAGTAAGCGTGGCGGATCTTGCAGATTTCTGACTTCGAGGTGTGATCGCCGCTTCCCAACAAACACTCATAAAGAATTCAGAACTCAAACGAGCAATTCCCATATTTGTCCATCCTAACATTTGTCCAAAACCAAACGCAGCGGCTATGTTGTGCATGCCATCTAATCTACTTGGCTCCCCACAGAGCAATTTATCCAGCTTTATTTATTTCCTGCACCACGGAACCTCCTTCGCTGTGTCAGGTGTGTGTCAATATGTGAGCGTGGTGTATGTGCAGCAGTGTGCAGTGGAGTGTGTAAATGGAAGAGCCTGAGCGTTTCTTTCTACAGACAGCATGCCATGTACGATAAGGCGCCTGCTGACAAAACGGGGAGATGCCGTGTGTCACTACAGGATGTGGAAGAGAGCTCGACTACAGTGCCGTTACTAATATATTTCCATAAGCGCAAGGAAGACACGCTAATGTTACGCAACACGCTGCCAGCAAAATGCACAGGTGCGCTTCATGTTCTATTCGCCCCCTGCCTCTGTCACTCCCAAAGGTTCATAAATGATTCATTTAATTTTATTTAATTATGAGAGACCCAAAGAGAGCAAGAGATTAAAAAAAGAGAGGGAGCACGAGAGGGCAGAGGGGGATGTATGTATGATGATTTTGCTGCACATGTTCACCCGCACATACACACAAACACACACAAGAGTGCTAGAGTAGATGTCCCATGGCATCTTGCGAGTGCACATTTGCTGTGTATGACTGGACGTGCGTGCGTGAATGTTTATGTGGATGACGTCACTCTGCATCGGCACTGGGCCAGACAGGATTTCTCTTGGTCCTGCGCTGTCTGTCTTTGGGTGGGTAGGGAGGGGGGGGGTTGCTGCTCAGAGCTCTGTTTGAACTGAGCAACGATGACTAATGACAGTGCACAAATAAATGGGGCCGAAGAGGCAGGCAAACAACAGACAACGGCTCACTGAAACTTGAGCGTTGTTTCCTTACAGCTTCGTAAACCAGTGAAAAGCTTTCAGACTGACTGACACCAGATATCACACAAATATTTTATTAGCGGCCTCTACATTCCCATGATCAAGATGATGTTTTACCAAAAATACTGTTATGGAAGTGAAAAAATGTCCAACCTTCAGCTCATGTAGTCCAAGGCAATTTAAAAGGCTCTCATTAAGCTCATTTTCTACAATTTTCTGATATTTTTATTTTGGGATTCTATTAGCTTTTCATGACTCGCAGCCCCCCAAAAAATTTTTTTCATCCCTTACTGGGCCTTGATGCAGCCAAGGTAGTTTGTCAACTGTCTGACACAGTTTTATCTTTCTCCCCTTTTGCTTTCAGACAGCTTTCTTCTGATTGGCTGCCCCTCATAAACAAAACCTCTGAAAAAGCAGGTGGGTGGAGCTGCAGAGTTACGTGTCTACCATGACGACATTAAGGATATACCCGCTCACTGAGATCATTCTGAACCAAGAGTAGAAAAAACACTCTCAGAAGCAGCCTGAGACCTGAGCTGTTAGCTCACACAGATTCAATTCTGACCTTATTATTTGACTCTGACCATGTTGAATATAAACATCCATCATTATGCTGCCTTAGAGAAAAGTATGGTGGCTCTGAGAGGTGAAAGGCACTGGAACTTAGGAACAAATGCAATCGCATGGCAGGATGCTGTAAACAGAACAAACTTCAGTCAGGAGAACACCTGAGATAATCCATCCACAATACGAGGTCAGTAATTAATATACTGCAACAACATGGGAATAGAGCAGCTAAGAGAGAATTCAACGTTAATGAATCAATGGTATGGAAGTGGAGGAAACAAGAAGAATGAGTTGAGTAAGGTTTGACTTATCTGACTGTTTTGCTTTGCTTAATGCGCTTTATAATCTGGACACCCCATGGTCCGAAAAATACGGTAGTTCAGTTGTGTTAACTGTTAATCCTAAATTTGCCTGAAACTGTGAATGGTTGTCTGTCTCTCTATGTTAGTCCTGTGACACATTGGTGACCAGTCCAGGGTGTACATTGTATCTTGCCCTATGCAAGCTGGGATAGGCTTCAGCCCCTCTGCAACCATGTTAAGGATAAAGAGGAGAGAAGAGAGACTATAATCAGTTCTTCTCATACTCTATTGTTTGAGTCCCTGTGTATGTAAACAGGGAATATTCTTTTGTTCTTTCATCTTGGATTGCATGTTAGTTTTAAACCTGCTTCTTTGTCCCTATTACATCTTATCTATATTTTAAATCTCAGTGTTTCCTGTTGTTTTTACTGTATTTTAATGTTATTCTGGAATACAGCAATAATGCAATATTTATGTTACCACAGTGAAAATTACATTTTTATATAAAGCGGCGTGTCTTTCACCTTGTGCCATATTTTAATTTATTTTTTAGTTCAAACTATTTCATTGTTTATTGTTTTTTTTCTTCCCCCAAAATGGAAAAGAAACATGAAATGCATCCTTCATGGTCAATTTCTTGTTCTGCTCTGTAAAGGTCTTTGTTTTGCAGGAGATATTCCACATAGATATATTTAAGCTAATTTGAACCTGAAATTGGTTCCACTCTTTTATTCTTGATTACCCTAAATATTTTTATAGAGCTATATCTTTGTTGTAGTCCCTTTTTTGATGGGCATTTCCCTTCATTTTTTTGAGGTCTGATCCAATTTGCCACACTTGATTAGACAGCCATCCACCCAGGAGGACTCCACTGAGCATCTCAACCCATCAAATAAATAAATAAATAAAGTAGGGTAACATTCGGCATGTCCAGCATCTGTAAGGGCAGTTTGTGGGGGCTTAGTGCTAGCTGGCTATATGGGTGTATTAGAGGGATTTGAAGCTTTATAAAGAAGATGGAGGTAAGGAATGTGTGAGTGTAGGAGCACCACTGAAATAACTTTCAGACCTCAGGACAAAGCAGGAGGTGAGTTCAGTTACTCGTCTTGTAATAAGAAAGAACTTGTGTGTGTACATGCATGTTAAAGCTCAACATGAGTGCAAAAGACTGCTTGAGCAGTAAAGTGTATGCATGCGTGTGCGTGTGTGTGTGTGTGTGTGTGTGTGAGTGTGATCTGGACATTTGTCTTGGTTTGAGGGCAGGCAGTGTGTGTGGGCGTAGCCTTGTCCTAGCTGCGAGTGATCACAGGACCATCAGCCCAGAA
>VUQR01031585.1:0-17841 GCA_015108515.1 Hemichromis elongatus | reverse complement strand
TGTAAAATGAATAATGTAAAGAGACCCGAGGCAGTACTGCGTGTGTGTGTGTGTGAGTGTGATCTGGACATTTGTCTTGGTTTGAGGGCAGGCAGTGTGTGTGGGCGTAGCCTTGTCCTAGCTGCGAGTGATCACAGGACCATCAGCCCAGAAGACAGTAACAAGGGCCTGATGCTCACCCACTCACAAGAAGCCCCACAGGGAGTCGGCTAGACAGCACACACACACACACACACACACACATTCCATCACCCACTCTTCACTACTTGTCAGCTTTTAACATCTTGTATGATATTCTGGCAAAGTCTGCACTACATTTCTCTGGTCCACAGAGATATACACACAAACGGTAATGCACATGCACAGAAACACATGAGTTATTTATACTTTTACACACAGAGAAATTCAAAAACACATTCTCCATGGCTGGATGATATAGATGAACATCATCTCTTCTTATTTTTAATTAGAGATGGCGCAGTGCAGAATATTTAGCTCAGTATTTTCTGTGAGAGCAAGAGCATTTATAGAAATATTAAAAGCAGTTCTTTTAAAACAGACTGGTCCGTCAAATTAGAACCATTTGTTTATGTAATTTGTTTCCTATGGTAGAGATATGAAGTGAGGTTGAGAGGTTATCATCAACAGTCAGTATATTAACCGCAGTAGATAGCAGAAGGCACAACCCAAATACAATACAATATATTGTTTAGTTTATTATCAATGCATCTGGGCATTTTGACATGGTCAAGATTACCTATTGAAGTTCAAACCGAGCATCAGAATAGCACAGAAAGATTTGAACACAACATGGTTGTTGGTGCCAGATAGGCTGATGTGAGTATTTCAGATGGATGATGATCTACTCTGGAATTTTTTTCACACAACCATCTTGAGGATTTATAGAGAATAGACTGAAAAAGAGAAAATATACAGTAAGCTGCAGTTTTCTGGTGAAAATGCACTTTTGATGCCAGAGGTCATAGGAGAACGTGTGACAGGATATGTAAGAATGGATCCATCCTGTTTTGTATCAATGTTTGGGGGTACTGGCAGTACATAATGGTTTGGGGATATTTTCCAAGCACCCCGTAGTACTGACTGAGCATCATTTAAATGCCACAGGCTAACTCACTGTTGCTGACCATGTCTCTTTATGAACACAGCATACCATTCCCTAATGTTTGCGTGCCATTTCACAAAGCTTAGATCATCTCAAACTAGCTTTTTTTAACATAACACTGTACTGTGTTGACCATAGTTCATTGTACTCAAATGGCCTCTACAGTTACCAGATCTCAATCCAATACAGCACCTTTGGGATGTGGTGTAATGTGAGAGCAGCAACTATGTGACGCGATCACGTCAATATGGACCAAGAAGGTCACACAAAGGGACTAAAAGCTGGTTTCTGTAATTTAAAAAATGATTGTTTATTCAAGACAATCTACATATATATAGTGCTCAAAAAATGTTATATCAGAGTTACGCGACATGGCGGAATCCAGGTCGTGACCTTAGCACATCTGAGCCAATAGGAGCAGTACGCGTCACGTGATAGAGCGGCCGTTGTGTGCGGCGGCTGTTCCAGACCTGTCGGCGTTCTAAAGTTACTTCACACTGAAAGCACCTGGAGCCTCGCTACGCCACGCAAGTTTTACTTTCTGGTGTTGCAGGCTAAACAGTTTCGTGGTTTAGAAAAAAAGCAATAAAAAACACTTTTTTCCACTGCTTTCCACTCTTGATGTCTATTTATGTTAAGCTATAAGTATAAAAGGGTCCATTTTACAACTTGTTTTTTTTTTTTTTGTTATTGAATACAAACATTATTTTGTGCTGATATTGGACTTCTTTCAGAGTTTTTGAAATCTGCATAAAATCTGCATTAAATTGCATTTTGTATTACTTTTTGAATACTACTATAAATACTTAAAGTTCTGCTAAAAGTTTAAATAAACAGATCAGTATTTCTGCTTAACTGCAAAATATTTTGGGTGCAGTGTATTTTTTTGCATACAAGTGTAATAGAATAGCTTTAGTGTTTTGTTTTTTAAAGTTGAGTATGAACTTAAATGCATAAAAATGCAGCAAGACATTGAAAAAACAGCTTTATCGATTATAAAATAGACCATATCAAATTCATATTCACATATCGGCTGATATCCGAATTCATGGGCAGGAATAGCTCGGTAGGTAGAGTGGTTACCCCATGATCGGAAGGTCGGGGGTTTGAATCCACTTAACGGCTACCCTGAGGTATCCCTGAGCAAGGTACCGTCCCTACATACTGCTCCCTGGTGCGCCTGCTTAGTGGCTGCCCACTGCTTCACAGAGCGAATGGGTCAAATACAGAGAAATAATTTCCCCACAGGGATCAATAAAGTATACATTATTATTATGATATCGGAATCAAACATAAAATAGTGGTATCGTGCCATTCCTAATCAGAGTAAAGCATCAAGCCAATTAAACTTCTAGGATACTGATCTGATCAGTTAAATACCAGAGGAGCTTGTTAATCAGTTTCAGCTGCTTTGGTATTAATGAAATTAACAACACGTGCACTAGGGTGATACCTGGACCCTATAGAGGTTGCACAAGTAGTCCAGCTCCTGCAGTATGGCGCATCAACACCTGATATTTCTAGACGGTTTGCTGTAATTCTCAGCACAGTCTGAAGAGCATGGAGGAGATTCCCGTAGACAGGCAGTAATGCTAGGAGAGCTGGACAGGGCTGTAAAAGGTCCATAACCCATCAGCAAGACTGGTATCTGCTCCTCTGTACAAAGAGGGAAAGGATGAGTACTGCTAGAGCAACAAAATGACCAGCAGGTCACTGGTGTGGATGTTTCTGACCAAACAGTAAGAACCAGATATTACATGAAGGCCCAAATGAGGTTGGCTAGAGGGTAAATGCTAATCAGGCACTGTGGGGCCTGACTGGCATTTGCCATAGAATACCAGAACTGGCAGGTCCATCACCACTACTCTCAGAGATAAGAGCAGGTTTACCCTGAACACATGTGACAGGGTGTAGTCGGGGAATATGGCGATTTGGTTTCAGTTGGTTTTTCCTCTGCACGCCCTACTGAGGATGTCCACAGCATCTCCTTCGCTGTTTAATTTAGCAATGATAACGCGTGGAGCATCCCCGGGTCGCCGTTGAGTCAAACTATGATGAGGTCTTTCAACACGTACTTCTCTGTCAAGCCGAAACACCTCTTTGAGGAGTGCAGAGACCGCCTCCGGTGAGCTAGATCCCTGGGTTTCCAGTAATTCGGATGTTTCCCCGTCTCATCCGTCCCTCTAAGTCTTCACATTTGTGTTTAAGGGCTTTCACTTCTTTTGTGAGGGACTCCATCGACTCCTGTACAGCCACCATTTCGTCAGACAAATTCGAAAGGACCCATTTCGACAGATTTCACATTAGCTTTTACCTGGTCCAGCTCGGCTCAAATACTGGTAGTGTTGCTATTGATTTCAGCCTTCATGTCTTGGATATCCCTTTTCAGCAAGTCAAAGCTGTCAGCCAGAGCAGTCTTGACTTCCTGCTGGATGATGGCGGCGATATCTTGTTGCAAGGAGGTAAGAATGTCCATCTTGAGGTCTGTCACATCCATTTTAGCTATCAGGGCCGACTTCGGTGTTTGGCTAGCGGCGTTGTCACAACTTTTACCTGCGGCTGCACTAGTCCTAGCTATCGATGAAGGCTCGTATTTGTATATCCGCAGATTTGCAGCCATAAAAGCAACTTTCTTGAATTTGTATACATAGGGACTTGAGAGGTTTTAAGATTGTCTTTCAAAACAGATTGGTAACTTGGGTGCCTATTTTTTATGCAATTTAAGCTTGAATGTGCAGCAGCTCTGAAGAAAGCGCGTTCACCCCATAGCACTAGCTAGCACCCGCCCCCCAGCATCATTTTTCATTTTGATTTTTGGGTGTCTTCGAGGTCAGCCCCCTGTAAGGTTGATCATTTTCATTTCTTCCAAAGCGTTACCCACTCCATGTCACTATAGATATCCCAGAATGATATTTGTTTCCTTTGTGATTTGATGTCTTTACAAAGTGTCTTTTAAGTGTTGCTATAATTTAGTTTAGCAGTAAATATCTATAGCAAATATAAAAGAGCTATACATCTCCCAGCACTAACATATAATATAATAGTATGCATCTTTAAAAAAACACTAATGCACACATATAAATACCTAAAAAAAAACAAAACAGTGGAACACAGTGTATATCTACACGGTTAAATGTATTCAAACAATCCAGAGTGTCTGACACCAACCATTAACCAACTTAAGATATAATACACTACCTACCTGCGCGTGCACTTAGCATCTACACACACACACACACACACACAGAATCCCTCCTTGACCTTAACTATAACCTCCCACAGCTTGTGAGCAGCATGTGGCCGTGCTGACAGGCCAACAAGTGAAACAACAAAAGAGCCATTCCATATTTCATGAGCTACCACAGGAAAGTACAATGACAATATGTGAGGCTTGGACACAATAGGGAAAAAATGCACTGCAGTCTTGCTTGAATAGTTTGTCTATTAATGCCATTTCTGTGTTCATTTTTGTATACCATGTTTGGAGTTGCATGCAGTATGCATCTTGTGTAGATAAAAGAGCATGTACATGTAAGACTATTAGCTATAATGAGCAGCTTAATTCATAACATAAATTCATAACTATAAATAGAGTTGTACTACATGTGTTATGCTCGATAACTATGTTTCAGTAATGGTAAAACTCAAACCCCTAAGTTGCCATTTGAAAGCACAATTAGATAAAAGACTAAGGGACAAGAACTGGATCAAATCTGGTCCACCTCGTATTCGGAGAGTAGTAGTCCGAGTCTGAACAATCAGTTTTACAGCCTCATGAAACAGCAAGCCAAGATGTGTAAATCTCTGATTTTGGTTTTCAGCAATAGAAATGTAGAAGTCAAAAGACTGACTGAGAAAAAACAAACTGAGCTCGATCCAATCGAGCTGTGTGCGGTTCACAAAATAAAATGATTCAACACTCTGATTTAATGGCTTTGTCCTCGGCCTACACTTGACCTCTCCGCCAAGTTTCGTTAAATTTAGCTTGGTGGTTTTCTCTAATCTTGCTGACAGGAAGTCAGATGAAAGAGGGGCACGCTGAAAGTGCAGACCTCCACGAGAGCCAAAACCCAGCCAGCACAACTTTACAGAAAAATGATCCATGACCACATTCTTCCTTCTTTGGCCGTAGTACCTCTCCTGTAAGTATGATGAACCTCAGTCTGGTACTTTTCACAAGATTTCTGCTGACAAAGAGACAAACGGGACACAAACGGCTCTCGGTGAAAAAACACACCCTCGGCAGGGATAGATACGTTGATTTAAATTGGGTTTTTTATATTTAGTTTCGCAATTTTTAATCTTTAAAGAGATGATCTGCTTTAGTCATGTGATTCATGCATCGCAAGCACTGAGTTATTCATCAGCTTCTTGGCTACCAGCTGACTAGTGATGCCTACTCATCATCAGTCACAAGTGCACAGGCGCAGCCTTTGGATTAAATGTATTAAACTTTAAATGGCTTATTGTGGTCCATCCGCACCAATGCAGTGTGCCAGTGCAGGTCAGTCCATGACCACAACTACTCACTCCTCTTGGGCTATCTTTTTCACACTGGTAATTTATTATTACATATTGTGGTATGTATTTCTAAAAGGTTTATAGAAGGTTTAGTGTGATCTCTATAGTCAGTCAGTCAGTCAGTCAAAAATACAGCATTGCCTCAGTGTTGCCACAAAGTGAGCCAATGTTTTTAGATCAAAAAATATTAATGTATTCTTCAAATTTGTGCTGCCTGTTGTGACACAAGCTCATACACCAGGAAATATTCAGAATTTTAATGAGCGTACAAATGATGTCTACAAAGAGGGCAAAATTACATGCAGGAAAGGTGGGGAGTGGGAAAGAACAGGAGGGGGTCTTGAGGGAAGGTGTCGGTTGTTTTCTGATGTGGCAGATGAAAAATCCGCTCCTTTAGTATAACGAGGTCTATGCGAGTGGCGAGAAACTCTGCACTGACCCAGAGATACCCACCCAGTGCTTAAGGCAGTCAATTAAAATTGTATGATCAACTGTGTCAAACGATGCACTTAGGTCTAAAAGGATTAAGACCGAGCGATCTTCTGCATCTGCTGTTAAAAGGAGGTAATTTGTTACTTTCATAAGGGCTTTTATGTACACCACACAGCACTTCACATTTAGAAAAATAAAGCTGGGGGTAAAAGAAAAAGTTTTTTTTTAAAAAAGGCAGATGTGGTATGTTGATGCTCTTACAATATCTCTATGACAAACATGTCATTTTAGTAGAAACCAAGATGAAATAACCAACAACAAGCGAATCACAGACATAAAAAAAAAAATGTGTGATTCACGGCAGCCATCTGGCCCTATTTTGTCACAAATCAACGAACAAATGGGATGAGTTCAAAATGGAAACGCTGGTGAAAAAGTGGCACGAAAACTTGTCTTTTATTTAGAAGAGAGAAGACGTACATCTCCCTCAGCGCAAGCCATGAATATTTCAGTCCTAACTCAACTTCGCCCCACACGGCGCAGCACTCTCACCCATTGCCTGGGCCACACACACGCTAATACACAATAACAAACACACAGGCGCACACTGTAACACGCATAAGTCAGCTGTTAACTTACAGGTCAAAGCGTAGATTCTGTCTCTCCTCGAAGAAATAGTCAAGGATAAATTTGCGGACAAAGTCGGGGTTGAGGGTGTTGTCGATGACTTCCGTCCTACCAAACTAGAAGGAAAATGACACAGGTTGTATTTTATTACTGGGCGCAAAAAGGGGGTGGGGTGGGACACACTGAATCATATAGCATATAAGCACATCAGCTTCCTGTTTGAGTTTCCAGCCCAATTTTTCATGAAACTAGGCTAATTATAGTAATATTAACATTTCACCTTTAGCACATACACAACATGTGATGTGCCTTTAAAAACTGCTTCCCTGTTCATTCATTCATTCACTAGAGACTCTAAATTGGTCATATGAGACATTCTGTGTGCTATTTGACTTGTGATAAGAAGTTAATAAGTCGGAGAACTTTTGTGAATGGAATCAAATTATTGTTTCCCAAAACTGTGCATTCTCCTGCCATGGGAATATCTCAATGCAACGATGGTGGCGCAGAAAATAAAGTTACAAATCCCAAGTCTGAAAACGTGTCTCATATTTTTTGACATTTTTATAGTAGTAAAGACAATTTTAGGACCCGTGCACAAGTATGCCACCGTAACCTTCAATGTCATTCAGTTATCGCGGGCTGCACGTCGATCCGACATGTAGTTACATTAAGCTTAGATTTATCGCAGTAGTCTAAATCAGGCCATGGTCTCAATGACACCTGAGAGAGGGCCTGTAAAGATCTCCAGCTCACATGGCACCCACTAATGTAGTTTAATTACACAATACAGTTAAATATGAACGCCCACCAAATGACAGCAACATAATTAAACATTTTCATGCTTTCAAAACAGAAATGTCAGCACATAACTGTTAGTATTCTACCATTAACACGGGAAAACACAAGAACAACAGCAAGCTTGGTTAAATATGGTCAATTCAAACCAACACACTGTCCCAAAAACACCAGTGTTTGAATGTTTCATCATTCATCAAATGACCCACAGGAAAACTTGAAAAAAAGAATTTATATGGCTTTAGCGTGACTCACTGAAAAGCTGCACTGCTGCCATTTAGACACAATGCCTTCACAATCCCACTGCTGTACTCACCTCTCTCCATTCCCTGTTGGCTATTCCTTGAGTGTACAGGACACAGACTGTTGAATTAGAAGCAGGGAAGGGAAAAGAGACAGGAGACAGTCAGATTGACTGAAGGGTATTTAACAGTGAACAACACAATGCTAAGATGTCAGCTAAGAGCTAGTCCGCCCCTCTAGACCCCAACATGAGAGGAAAACTCCCTAATTAAATGTCACTTGAACGTTGCCTTGTAGCATGGTGATATTTCAGAAAGGAGAAGAGAAAGGGGGGGGGGGAGAATGAGGATGGTGATGGTGCTGGGAGTGGTGAGTGTGTAAATGCAGGAAAGTTCTCCTTATTGATATTTAAGCATCTTCATCCAAAGGAGTCTTGAGTGTTTTTTGATGAGTGACCACTTGTGGTAAGAGAGCGAGGCAATCAGGTAGTAATAAAATGACATATCATTTGGATTCCAGCAGCCGATACTGTACTTGTCACCTACGAGCGCATAAAAACTCAGTAAACCTCTGAGGTCAGACACTTGTAAATTTGGTTGAAGAGTGAATAGTTGAAGGGTGGAACATTTGTCACGGGCTGGGTTTGCGACCCAGCATTTTGTGTTTATTTTCTGTATTGTTAACTTGTGTTTTTACTGAAGATATGTTTAGTTCCAGTGGCTTCTATTATTTGGATAGGTTTGAGGTTCGTTGTTGAATGATATTATATTGTTAGATTCTTCTAGTTATGTTTGGCTCCTAATTTGCCTAGTCTTTAGTTCTGTTTATTAGGTCACTTTGTGTCTTCACCTTCTGCGTTTACTTTATCTTATTAGTTCATTTCTTAAGCTTAAGCTGTGATGTTTCACGTCTGCGTGGTTCGTGTTTGTCAAGCTCATGTCTTGTCTGCGTCCTGTCACGTTTCCTGTTTATTTTGAAGGTCTGTTTCTTGTTCTGTGCTTAGGATTTATTTCCCCTGTTGTGTCATTAAGTGCATTTGTGTCAGCTGTTTCCTCATGTGTTTCCACTTCCCATGATCCCTCCCCTGTGTATTGACGGTGCGTTCACACCGAACCGTAGAAGCGGCAAAAAACGCAAAATCGCCCCTAGCTGATCGCTTGTACATTCGCGTGTCCAACGTGAACTGACCGCGTGGCAAAATATGCAATTTTACCGCGCGGAATGTGGGAGGAAGTAGTACCAGACGGTGTGTTAGCAAGATGGCAGCTGTCGAGATAGCGTTTGAAGAGAGAGTCCCCCTTCTGTATTTACTGTGGAGAGCAGAGCAGCGGCGTAAACAACGTCCTCGCCGTATCTGGGTCCATCAGGTCCTCCAGTTTGGCGAGTTTCACCACTTGCTCCAGGAGCTGCGTCTGGATGACGGCCGCTTTCAGCGGTACCACCGTCTGTCCCTCGCCCAGTTTGAGGAGCTGCTGTCCAGCGTCCAAGCATCGCCCGCCTAGACACCAACTACAGGCGCTCAATCCAACCTGCAGAGCGCCTGTCCATCTGTCTCCGGTTAGTTAAATTTTTTAATACGGTAGTCCTTTATTGATATCTGTGCAAATATATGCTAAACATCAGTTTAGACACTGATAACATGGATGTGGTATGCTAACAGTGGATGCCGTCGGGGTTTACTGATAGTAAACTGTGGTATTGAGACGACTGTTTATAATATTTCTAGTGATACTCATAAAGTCCTGATTTAAGATAAGATAAGATAAGAAATACTTTATTCATCCCGAAGGAAATTATGGTTACAGCAGCCAGCATGCCGCGCACGCGCACTTACAAAGGAACCTTCCGACCAAACATACACAGACATCACATAGGGACACAGGTCAGATAGGTAGGCTGATAGGAATAAACAGCGAAAATACACAACAATTTAATTCAATTTATAAAGAATGAATGGCTTTGGCTGGACCTGCCCCTTGACCTAGGTCAGAGCATCACGTCACCAGGCTCCTGATTGGTTGTCGTGGCGCAATTTGCCGCTCGAGTTGAGATTTTTCCAACTCGCCCCGTGTGATCGCGCTTCTCCATTGACTATACATGTAAACCTGCCGTTTTTGCAGCTTCTTCCGCGTTCGGTGTGAACGCACCGTTAGTCCGCGTGCTTCCATTTGTTCACTGTCACATCGTATGTTACCATCCCTGGCACTTAAGGACATGGACATGTTTATAGTTATCTGCTGCTCTAATGTTTTCATAGTCTTTCATGTACCAGTCCAGAATTCTGTTCTTTGCCTTTTCATGGCGTGTTCATAGTTCATAGTTCAAAGTCAAAGCCTCAGTAATTCATAGTCTTTAGTTGTCTCCCAGTTTAGGTTCTTAGTTTAGTACATTGCCATAATTGGTTTGGTTATTTTTTGCTTTACTGTTTACCAGCCCTAATAAAGGCTCGCTTTATGTTCTGTCAGAAGTTTTGCGTCCTTCGTCTGTGTCCGCACCTGGGTCCTCCAATCACACTCCACATGGTTGGTCTCCACCAACCGTGACAACATTAATGCTGACAAAGCACTTAAGTTATATATACGTTTTCAATTCCAGCAGCAAAGCTGTGAAACAGAAAATAAGGTCCTCAGCAACTACTTTATGTACTAACACAGTGATTAGGTTGACCAAAAAAATTAAGCATTAACACACGATATTTGTATATAAAATTTGGATGTTGTGCCTGGGTCTGAAAAACAAAACAATGTAACTGATATAACTGCCATTCCTTCTAACGGCCAGCAGGGGGAAGCTTCTCCGTTTGCACAAAGACTTTTGGTTGCACAGAAGTTGTTAAACTGCCCTAAGTTGCTTTATGACCTCGGTAAATGCTTTTCTAATGATGTGAGCTCAATCACTGGTTGAAATTCTTAATAAAACAACATGATGTTCACTTTGTAAATATCATTTATTTTCTCCATTAGATTCAAAGACAACAATGAAACAGTTTATGAATTAGGCTAGTCCTAGCTTCTGACAAGTCAGCCCCTCCCCTCACGAGCAGCTGAACACATAAACAGCAGAGCAACAAACTTGCCGCTACAGCTCCCATTTTTTTTGTTAGTTGTATAACTATTGGAAATGTCGTATACTTGCTAACGGCTAATGATTAAAGAAAAAACGGTGATTTTAGAGCTAGACGAGGTTCTGGCCATCTGTAACGTTAACAGAAGTCTTTATTTAACAAGATAACACGATTATTTGTGTATAAAAAAAGTTTTATGTTTCTCCTGATGCTGACAAAAGTCAACCAACAACTAGACAGAAACAGGGGCACTCTACTTTAATGACTGTATGTAATGAACAATGAAAGTAAGGAGTCAAGTCACCAGAAGCACGGGAAACAGGATTGTAGCTGACTGCATCTCCACAGACCAGTATTGTTTTAATCCTCATTTTAAAAAAAATATGCCTCTTACTTTCGCATTTTTTTTTTCAAACTTAGGTTCATTTAAAAGATAAAATAGAGTACAGTAAAATAAACAGATATTTATATATAATGAAAGTATACATGTTTATTAATTTGCAATTTCTGATACTGGTAATTTTCAACAAGCATTAAGGGTGAAGATGGAAATAAATATGTCTAAAGTACTGAGGCTGCTTTTTATAAAGAATTACAAACAAAAAAATAAATAGCAGAAAAAAGTGCAATCAGGTAGACCAGAGACTTATTTTTGTGAAATCTGATTATTAAAGCAACACCTTCCACTGAGACGGCTTGCGTTTCAATTAACTATAACATTAATTAATTGTAAATTTATGCCTAAATCAATGCATAAGCTGTCACTAACTGATGATATCACATGACTAGTGCAATCATGTATTCATTAGCAATCGTGGCCATTAGTGAAAATCTGATTTTTTATTTTTAGCTTCAAATTAAATTGTCCTGCAACATCAGGTTAGGTTGATTTGCTGATGCGGTCCCACCCACCACAAAACTGACATTTAATCATTTAGAATAGGCCTGGACTCGAGTCAAGATCAAGATAAACTATTAATAATAACGTTTTGTAATTTTCATGAGTTTTTTTTTTTACCGACTCACAAATTTCACACTGAATTTGAGTGCAAACTCCAAAAACACATGTCCTAATTTTTCCCGCCTCCTGTGGCGGCTGCAGAAGTGTTCAAACTTGCTGTGTTTTGGCAGTCTGTCAGTCTGTAGTCCGTATAAGTTGCATAGTGTACAGAGTGCAGTGAGCTAGGGCTCAGCTGGTTGAATATACAGTCATCTTTTAATCTTGCTATGAAGCACCGGATCACACATGGTTTCCATGTAAATGTGCATTGAAAAAAAGCCATCGATCATACACCTGCAACAATATGTTCTCACCATCAATACTTTTAACTCTTCCTTAATGATTGACAAAAGAAACACAAATGCTACCTTTTTTTAACAAAATACCAAAGTGAATAGTTTTATCATGTTCCTGTCTTCTTAATGGCCTTTTTTTTTACAATTGTCAAAGCAGTGTGATCAAAGCACATCCACATTCACGCACCATGGGAACAATTGCTAAAACACAAACACACATAAAAGCACACAAGCATGCACCAAAGAGAAACACTGGACTGTTGTTCAGTTTTATGAGCTAATATGAATATGGTACGTGAGCTTGCCCGAGGCCCTGGATGTGTGCGCTTTTGTGTGTGCGCGTGAGTGTGTGCGTGGCTCTGCCGATGCGGTCTAATGCTGTGTGACTGGGGCCAGTGCTGTCAGCAGAGCAGAGACATGGACGCAGCACAAGTGCCTCCTTGCATAAACGCAGGGATGCTCATCCTCCTTTCTCACTATCTGACATTTAAAGGTCCAATCCGCAATTCTGGAAGCTCATCAATTATGGGTTCACATACCACCAACCAAGGAGAAACACTAGAGCTTACAGTGCAGCGCTCAGGTGGTAAAGTGCTAATATTTCGGAAATTCAGCTAAAGAAACAAAGGATGAACAGACCACGGATAATCAGAGGTTAAAAAAACTGTTTTAACTTTTAGGATTTCATGTAAATGTAGAGTATTTTTCCTTCAATCGTGGTTATTTTTAGCGGGCTGTTAACAGTCATGAGTGTCACAGTTTGCTAGTGAAAACAAAGTAGGAATGACAGATGAAAACAACAAGGAAATGCATTACAATTCCTAACCCTGTGCGGGCACGTGTGCCTTTGTATGAGACGATCGGTTCACAGTGTTTAAGACAAACAAAGCTATAGAGTTTCTCAGATATCTCAAAATTAAATGTCTAAAAAAATTCACACTGAAAATAAAATGCTCCAAAACTCACCTGACTCAACTCAACCTCGTTACCCTTGCGTTTAGAATAACATATTGGAAATTCTTTGTATTATGGGCCATCATAACAATCATCAACAAGCCATTGCCATTGGCATTTGATGATTTGTAAATGTCATCAAATGCATATTTTGTAGTCCAACTGTCAGTCAAAGCAGAAACACCCTAAATCATACCGTGCTGTAATGTGTATTTGATTTTAAAATTAGACATAATTTAAAAAAAACAAACATAACATTATATTTAAGGAGACTGGGAGCAAGTGAATGAGATCATCAAGCATCAAAGGAACCAAACTGTGGTCTGTTCCTTGGACTTCTATGCAATCTGACTTCTTTTTGAAACCAGAGGTGTCACGTCTAGCTAGCCATTAGAAGGAATGCTAGTTTAAAGCACTTCCTCTTTGGCTTTACTTTTCATAACAAAAAGCTACATCTGTCCCCTACCAGCGATGTCACAATACAAGAATTTCAAACTTGACACCAAGAAAAATTGATACTTGAGGAGAAAAAATACACAAGATTGGAACCATCGGCAAAGAATCCATGACTAAGTAGATTCCAGGGTTCTTCTATGCCATGAATGGTTAAGCTAGGTAGCTCATATTTACATTATAACCACCTAGCTTAATTGTCTCTTGTGTTTTTCTGTGATTATTTTCATATTGGCTTAACGTAAAATGTCCCTCTCTGCTGGTACTGCTTGGCGTGTCTATTAGACGCTTTGCCACAATACTGGGCTGTGCTGGGTGTTGCTGACTGGTCTCTAACCCTGTGTGACTGGGCCATAACGTGATTATTTTTATGTAGATAAGTCTATTGAAGAGTCAAACCAATATTTGCTCATATCTTCCTTTTGTTTGTTACATTTTTGACAGAGCAATAGTCCTATCTCCCACCAAACGCCAAAATAAGAAGATGCAAATTGAACCCACTTTGCTCGTCTTTTCTAAAGTTAAAAAAAAAAAATGCACTGCAGGACTTATTCAAGAAAAGCAAGCCTTTGTTGTTCCCCCAGTGAAAAATTCTAAAGGTACATCTGAAGATGATGCCTCTATTCCTGCTATTAATTAATATTATAAATGCAGCACAGATGGACTTTGGGTTCAAATGTGACAGTGCATGAGATATGGAGAACAAATACCACCAACACTAATTTCGATTTTTGAAGCAGCGTGTCTGTTTGGTTATCTTGTTTTCACTGGTGTTGATGTGACAATTCATTTTAGTCAGTAACAGAAAAGAATGAAGTTCTGATAGAGAGCCTGAGTGCTAACAAGTTGCCTAAACGTAAAACCATTCTTTGAAATCGGAAATTCGTTTGTATGTTAAAAATAAATTTAAAAAAACACCTCAATCCTACTCTTAATGTCCATCTAGGCAAATTGCTGTTGGATTGTACACACAAATTGAACCCCTGCTATCAAGGGAGTGAGCAGTGTGTATGTGTGCCGTTTAATCTGTAGGAGGGAAGCGGCTGGTTTGTGTGTGAAGATGATCTGGTTCCCCTCACTCACATTGGGAGCAGAGAACAGTGACGAATACGACCCCTGACATATGCAAATGTCTACTGATTCACACAGGCGAGGCAGAGTGTGTGTGTGTGTGTGTGTGTCCATGTGTAGTGCAAGCAAGCTGTGTTTGTACAGTACCAAATCTGCCTGCATGTGGTGAATGTTTGTCTGCGGTTGTGTATGTTTGCCTGTAGAATTTAAAATCCACGTGTACACGTGCATGAGAGAGTGCATGCATATGTGTCTGTGGATTTGTGTTAGGTCTGCTGGGAGCTGTTGTGTTGATCTGTTTGTGTGCACATGTGTGTAACAGAAAGAGTGATAAGAGACAAGCTTACTTGGATCTGACTTGGAGAACGTGTCTCTATCCAGCAGGTTCCTAAAAAAAAACAAGAGAAAGACAGAGGGAGAAAGAAAACAAAGAGTTGCATTAACATAAAAATTAATTACAACGATGTCCTACTTCAACAAATAAAGAGCAACTACAAATTTATTACATCATTAAAATTTCCTTAATTAGTTCCCATACTGACCCTGACAACTTGTTTTCTCAGAATCCTCCAATGACTTGATTAACAAAAGCCATTTCACCCAGTCACACTGCAGCGGTAAAAATCAAGCTTGAAGTGAAGCCCATTTATATTTTAAACATACAGGAAAAACAGCAGAAAAAGAAGATGCATTTTTCACTTTTTTTGCACTCTCTCGGAGTGCCAGAAGCAACTGTGGAAGCTGCCATCAAATTTACATGACATTCCCCACACTGTACGGGCACGGATAAATGCACCGAAGAGCTCCATCGAAGAGCAGATGCTTGGCGCTTCTGAGATATCCCACAGTAGGACAGCTCTGAAGGAATTAAATATTCAAATGAAAATGACAAGTTGCAGATGCCTAAGATTTGTGTAAAAGGAAATGAAGAAGCAGCTCGAGCTCAGAATAAGGATAGGGAGACCTGGCTTGTTACGTAAGCAGAGGTGGGGCAACTCTGTGTCAGGTGCTTCACGGTGTCCTGAGGTCTCAGGAGGAGGTAGGCAGAAGTCCAACAACAACCCAAGGGGCTAAAACAAACCATTCACTTATTCCCTCAGCTTGTACTCCTGCCAACTGTTACATTAGAACTTCATAAAGCTTTCATTGAGCAAACCAGAAAGGCTAAATAATACGAGTAGCCTGGTCAACAGTGTTTTACAGCGCCACCCAGTTTCCAGTGTCTTGCACGAAATGTAACTTAAATTCTCAGTAATGTGTAGGCTTACTTGGCTTTTTATGAATAACATTGTCAGAATAAAGTCAAAATGTGGACATTAAAGTTATTCTGCAAGATTCCTTGTGTAGAGCTCTTTTACCGTGTGCGGTGATATAACATAGGGCGTCTTTAATGCACGAGGCTGTAACCGTCGACATCGCCGCAGCTCTCACTTTGCACAAAAGAGAAATAATCTCCTTATTACTAAAATCAATTTGCAAGTATTTTATAGCATTTTATTGAGCGTGTAGCAGCTGTGGCTATTGTTTTGACTTTGGCAACGACAAACTGACTTTTTGGTATAATGAATTTATTTGCAGAAGAGCTTTTGAGTTTAATCTCAAAATTTCAACTTGAAACGGACAGTTTTTTTGTCTTAATGTGGGCTTATTACTCATATGATCGAAGGTAACAAAAAAAAAGTGCAATCTAAAACCAGGAATCGGTGAAACAAAGAGACACACACAGATCAACACATTTGTCTATGGATGGGATTGTGTTCAGCATTTTAAACAAGAAACATTGTTTAATTATAGTAATTAGCAGGGAATTAGAGCATTGAAATACTACACATTTCTAAAGTGTGGGGACTGGCAAATATACAATACGAGACACCACAAAAATAAATACAAAACACATCACACCTACACAACAATCCCTGCATAATCTGACAGATTCAAAAGGATGACGAGCTCAAGCGTTTGTGTTGTCTCTGGTAGTGAAGAGAGAAAAGACGTGAAGTTTTTTTTACAGGCTCCTGAGGTCATGATCCATTCTAAAATGGCCATTACCGAAATCTATTATAACTGACATGGATTAAAGCTGAGTCATAACATGATTGCTGAGGTCAACTGTAATGTGTACGTAAGAAACAACTAAAACTTCCCAGCCGCCTTTAAACCCTACGGCATAGATTTAGATTCTTTAAAAGAAGGCCGTTGTGTGGTGTATGAATTTAAACTGCGATAATCACAGCAGCGTGACTTTGTCCATATTGTGCACGGCTTACAGGGAACAAAAGTTGAAGGGGAAGAACGGGGAGAGAGCCCGCTGCTCTCAAGCTAGCTGCAGGGTGAGCACTCTGTCGCCCATCCTGTCCTGTGTGACAAGCAGCGAGTGACTTGAAGCCATTGATGGCTAGTGATGTATCTAGATCAGGCACTCGTGTTGTGCTGATCCCACTGTTACCCAGATGGTAAAATGCTACACTCTGCTGCTTCTCTGTCAGGGCACGCCCACTGGGCCTTTGAGAGCTTTGAGATGTTAAATAAATGATAATAAGCGATGGAACTGAGCCTAGTCATATCGGGGATGTATTTTATAACTGGCAGATAGTCTGGAAGATTGCGTAGGAGTGAGAAGTGGGCAACTTCACCTGCCAAATGAGATAAATGTCCAATAAAGAGAATAGCGTACCCAATTGTCTCCCAGAGGAGTGTGTGTGGAGGCAGGAAACAAGATGCAGTGAAGAAAAAAAGCGGTAGAAAAAAACCCCCAGAGTGTCTCAAGAGTCTAAGAAAGACAGCACCAAGTTGTGCATGTATGTGTGTATGTGTGTGTGTGTGTGTGTGTGTTTTTGGAGGCAGAAGTACACACTTCTATGGATCTATGGATACGGTAACCTCCCTATGATTCATACACACCCGAGGGCTTCCACCTGCCCCTCAGAGAGATGGGGGACTTTTTAAAAAGCCCTTTAGTCCACAGGCAGCCTTGGTCAAAACAGAGTGCCTCGTAGTTCATCAAACATTTACGCTAGCAGTCCTTCTTCAACACCAGAATTACATTTGAAATCCCGCCAGTTACGTAACAGGCACCTAAACATGGCAGCTGGAGCTTTAAATACCTGCATGTGAGGGTGGGATGGGGGACTTCCATCTTTCGGAGAGCATCTGAGATGAAATTTTCCTTCAGCAGTGAGAGTGCTAGCCTGGGGAAACCAGCCAGTATTCTTTCTCTAATGGCTCACGTGTATGTTGCGTTGCATTTCTACTCAGAAAT
>VUQR01031584.1:0-20839 GCA_015108515.1 Hemichromis elongatus | reverse complement strand
TAATAAGAAGAAGAAGAAGAAGAAGAAGAAGAAGAAGAAACGGAGCAGATACAATAGGGCCTTCGCACTCTCAGTGCTCGGGCCCTAATAATAATAATAAGAAACGGAGCAGATACAATAGGGCCTTCGCACTCTCAGTGCTCGGGCCCTAATAATAAGAAACGGAGCAGATACAATAGGGCCTTCGCACTCTCAGTGCTCGGGCCCTAATAAGAAGAAGAAACAGAGCAGATACAATAGGGCTTCGCACTCTCAGTGCTCGGGCCCTAATAATAATAAGAAGAAACGGAGCAGATACAATAGGGCCTTCGCACTCTCAGTGCTCGGGCCCTAATAATAAGAAACGGAGCAGATACAATAGGGCCTTCACACTCTCAGTGCTCGGGCCCTAATTACACTGTTTCTATTTATTTTTTTAAAAATGAAGGAAAAAATAAGAAGCGTTGTGTAAAAAAAATTAAGCCTAGATTAGGCTGACAATGGGTATATATATCTGTTCAGGGCGGTTCTGTCATCATGCCTGTAAAGTCTGGTACTGATCAGATGCTAACCCCATGTTGCTCTCCGATGCATTCATCGGAGTATGAATGCTAGATAGAAAGCACTTAAAAAAATTGTGCTTGTGTGGATGGGTGTGATTGGGTGAATGCATTAGTTGTAGAAGCGCTTTGAGTGCTCAGACAGAGTAGAAAAGCGCTATATAAGAACCAGTCCATTTACCATATTCTGCTGTGGACATATTCTCAGCTCAGCTCAGGTAGAGCAGGTCACTTAGTAATTGGAAAGTTGGTGGTTCAATCCCATTCTGCTTTTGATAACTTGTCCAATATCCCCGAGCAAGATATTAACCCTTTGTTGCTCTCTCATAAATCCATTGGTGTGTCAATGTCAGATAGAAAGCACTTATGTAGAGCATAGAAAAAAAATGCTGGTGTAAGTGAGGAAAGTTGTGTAAAACACTTTGAGTGCATTTACCATTTAACATGGGTAGCTGAAGACCTGCTAGACAAGTAGTCATTCCTTATATTTAAAGTCCACTCTCTGGATTGCATATGTACTAGATCCATGATAATATCACAGGATGTGGACATTCACACAGACCCTTGCGCTCACTGAGAGTAAAATATTAATAAGTTTAGCTTGTTTGGAAGAATGTCTCCTCTCTCTCAGAATTGTACCTGACCAAACCACAAGACTTTTGGAGTAAGAGGTCCAAAGTTGCAATGTTTGGCTATAATGCCATGACACATTTGGTTAAAAATCCAACACTGCATATCTGCACAAACACCCCATATCAATTGTCAAGTACAATGGTGGAAAGATGATGAAATTTGTTTGTTTTGCAGCCACAGGACCTGGGAACTTTGAAGTCAACCTTTAATTCCTCACATTTTTTAGAGTAAAATGTGAGGTTCAACAGTACAACAACTTCACAAAAATTAGGGCATGAAATGTAGAAAAAATGGCTGAACAAGAAAAGAATCCATTGCAATGATCTAGTCAAAGTCTAGACCTTAACCAAATTAAAGGATTTTGTGTGCAGTTTTGAGCTGCTTGTTTCTACAAGCAATAGAATGCCAATTGAATTGTAAAATGCACTTCATCTTCAAATTTTTATCTAACTTAAGGGAAAGAAACCCATCAACTTCTAAATTCTTGTGCTTTTTTGTATTTAGCAGAAGGTAAGACTCAGATCATATTATTATTTTATAATTATTATTTTATTTTTTTATTCTTTGTTATGTTCCCATACATAAAACCATAGAAATGAAAGGTTCTTTTTATGAAGACTCTATGTCCATCTTTAACTCTGCAGATTGTGTAGCTAGTGATACAAGCAGCCATTAGCTTGGAACAGTAAATCAGATAACGGGAGTAAAGTAAATAACAAACAAATATTAATAGTAATAGTCAATAGAATCCCCAACCTAGTGACTTGCATTTCCAGCATAGTGAGAAAGTTTTGCAGTGTAGCCACCAGCATCTAATGATAAGTAGATGACAGAACATATTTATATGTGTTTCAGATTTAAACTCCAAAATACCTTAACTGAGTATGCCAGAATAATATCCATTAGATCTAAGATGCTTTTAAAAACCCCAAGTTCACTTGGGTTTGAATGGATCCCTGCGATGTACCTGCAGTTTTTTGTGACACCACATTTCAATACACCAACTAAGCATGCACTCTTCAGTTGGATTTCTACATCCAGCAGAATATGGCTACTGTCTGAAGCAGCTCACAAATACAGCCACTAAGTTACCTACTGTTTTTAAATGCTTTTTTGGGGTTTTTTTTGTTTCTCTTTATCATTGCAAAATTGGTCATTCTTCAATACATCAGTTCTAAAATACATTTGCTGCTTTCGGGCTTTAATATGCTTGTCACAACCATGCTGATAGTCTGTTTCTCCCCGAGCTAGCTGTTTTCCACCATTAAGGGTTCTCACAAAATTTTTCTTCAGCAACTATTACTGTAAAGCAGTCATCGATCTGCTGGATCTGTATTTTCAGACATGTGAGGTTCCTCTTTTTCATGTCCTTTGATGTCAACTGATGTGATCTAAAAGAGTACTACAAATCACAGTAACCCTGACAGTGCTACCTGAGTGTGCGCTGATAAACATGAAAAGAAAGGAAAACTATAAAGTTGGATCTTTATCCTAACCAGCAATCCCATGCTGCCCATTCACAGATTTTGAAGCCTACCTGCTAGCATGAGCTCCATTTCGGTGTTGCCAGAGTTATTGAGCAAGCCTCTAAAGGGAAATATTGTAACATCAACATTTTTAATGTGAAACAGTACAAACAGGTGGAGATATAATAAGTAAAATCCTCAGATAGTGAAACATGTTCCAAAGTTAACTTTCCAGACACATTTATTGGGCTGATAACATTAAACAAACACAGTGCATGACCATTGTAAACAAATAAAACAGAAATAAAAGGCTTCAGCTCAGACTGAGAACTGCTGCAGAATTCAAAGTGCACCAAGCTTTTTAAAATTCTTAACTTTTTGTCTTTTTAATATCTTCTTAATATATTTTTTGAATGTTATTTCATTATTTTTTCTTTACATATTCATTTTTCTGTTGTATTGATAATTATAATATGTACATATCAGGCCAAGACACCGGTTGCTTTGAGACCATATGAAAGCTTTGGAAGTGGTCCCATGGCATTATTCTAGTTTTGGAAAATGACAAGGTAAGGCTGTCTTCCCTCTCTGTTGGTTTTACTGATTGCATGCCCTGTTGGTGACTGAAATGAAACATCCACATGAGTCTTCCTGATGGCTCCATCTTGTTGAGTAGGGGAAGGGCAATGACTTAGTTCTTGGATTTTCTTACTTCATCTTTTATCTACAAAGGCTTTAAGTCCCTAAGGTTGCCATAGTGGTTGACAGGCTATCAAATAAATGCTTCATAGTTTTTTTAGGTTGTCTATTTTTGTTTTCTCCCAAAAAAGTATTGTATCAAAATGTTCATATAGATATAATTGTTCAGTGGGGGAAAGGACCTGTTAGCATATGTTTGATCAAAGATCCAAACGGTTCTCACTGTATGAAAAGAAGAGTCTCCTTCCTTGTAATGCAAAGTTCCTTCATTATAATGTCTGGTGTTATTTGTCTTTATACAATGCCATGAAAAAGTCTTAGATGAGATACAGCCTCAAGACCAGTTTTCTTCTTCATTCTCGCCTGCCTCATTTCTCTTTCTATTTCTTTCTCCTCATCCTGAACTCCATCTCTGACTCGTCTCCATGTTCATCCCAGAAGGCTACTTCAGCAACCACTCGTTTACTGGAAGAGAGAAGTGGGACAGTAGTGGGTATACAATTATATATAAACATAGATATATATATGTATATATAAATATTCATATTTAGCTAAAGGTTACAGTTTAAAATAGCTTTAAGTGAATGCCACGTGTCGTGAACACACATTTTGAAGGACCACAATGGTGTCACATTTAAACAATGCAGATAAACAAGATTTTTTTAGACTGCAGGGTTGATGTTGATAGAATTTGATAGAAACCAAAGCCTATTTTTTTCCTAAACCTAAGGATTGCCTGCTTGATTTTTTCAGTCCAGTAGGTTTTAGTGGCTAAGAGTGACCAAGTAGTTATCAATACCTAAACCTAAAAATTTGTTTTTCAGTGTTAAAACATACACAAGTTGTTTTCAAACTTGGAACTAACTAAATAGCTTTGGTTGCATAATGTAACTAATTGAAAGCAAAAGTTAGCAAGTGCAAACATTGTAAATCACCACAAAACACAAAAATCAAATCCAAACCTGGACACAAATCACAGACTCATGAACTCCAGACTCCACCAGCATCATTCCAACTTTCTTAAAACTTTTGCTCCATAAAAGAGAATCTTTAACAAGTAGTGCAAAGCACTACTGACAGGAAAGGACACCTTGTGTGCATGTTGGCACCATTTAACAGAAAGAGAGTGTTTGACATTATGTGACAAGAATGTGGGGTCATGTTTCTGTAAGAAAGTAGATTTCCCCTTTTAATGAGGCATCCCCACCCACCCTACTTCACCCTGAAGGTCCTCAATTCTCAGAACAATTAAAAGAAGCAGGTCTACGTTTGTGTTTTCGCAATTGCCTCCCTCAAGGTGTGGAGAGTGCTTTTGTTTAATGCTCCAGAGACTCTAAGGTGGGTGAATTTTTAAAATCTCTCCCCACTACTGCTCCCTAGAATAATAATTTCATCTTTTAAGAGGAAGGCAGGGAATGTCAAATAGTAGAACAGAGAACCAATGAGAGACTAGATACAGAAAACAAACCCTCCCTATGCTAGAGCTAGGATAAGCAAAGATTCAGCCTCAATTTATGGATACATAAGTGAAAGGAACAGAGATGATGACAATCATGGAAAGACTTGTGGTGAACACATACTTTAAGAAGAGGGAGGACCATAAGGTGACATATAACAGCAGAAGAAGGTGCACACAGGTCAGGTACATCCTGTGCACAAAGTTTAGTCTAAAAGAGATAGAAGACTCCATGGTGTTGACGGCAGAAATGATAGTAGTCTGTAAAATGACTCTGGAAATAAAGAAGAAGGAATGAGTGAAGGCAGAGGCAAATATTAAATGTTGGAATTTGAAAAATGAAGAATATTGCAGAGAATTCAGGGAAGAGTGGAGACAGCCTCTGGGTAGTAGGGAAGAGTTGTCAGATTGCTGGGAAAGTACAGATGAAGTGAAATGCCAAGATTTTTTGTCTGGTGCATGGCCAGGTGGCTGGCAAAGAAAAGTCTCATATGGAAATGCTAGGTAGGAGAAATTGATATGTATTGATTAGTAAGGCAGAGAGATTGAGCTTAAAAAGATGTGCAGCAGGTTAGAGGGCTTAGGAATACAACTCGAAATGTACTAAGTGAAAAGACCACCTTTCCAGGTGGTAAGGAGATGTCATCTGAACCATTCCTCTGACCTGAGGAGTGGAGACAAAGTCTACTGGCACTGATTTTCAAGAACAGAGATCTGTAATAACTACAGAAGGATAAAGATTATGAGGCATACCATATAGATATGGAAAAGAGTTGTTGAATGTTAAAGAGAGAAATGACAATTAGTCAGCAGTAGTAAGGCTTCATGCTGAGAAAAAGTACTACAGATGCAATTTTTGCTTTGAGAGTGTTGATGGAGAACTACAGATAAAGTCAGAAGAAGTTGCACTCTGTCGTTATCTACTGTAAACTATAGCAAGCGTAAAAGGACATGAGGGTGGCTCAGGACATTTATGAGGACAGTGAGAAAGCAGTGAAGTGTGGGGTGACAGATGGATTCAAGGTGGGGTAGGATTACATGAGAGATGAGCTCTGAGCCCCTTCCTATTTGCAGTGGTGATGGACAGATTGACAGATGAGGTGAAGCGGGCAAGCAGGAGTCTCCGTGGAATATAATGTTTGCAGAAAACATTGTGATCTGTAGTAGGAGTAGGGAGCAGGTGGAAGAGAGCCTGGAGAGAAGAAGAATTAAAGCCTGCAAAAGCAAAACAGAATACATGTGTGTAAATGAGAGGGAGACAGTTGCAAAAGTGCAAGGAGCAGAAATAGTGAAGATAGATACCTGAGGTCAGTAATCCAAAACAACAGACAATGCACAAGAGAGGTGAAAAAGAGAGTGGATGGGTGGAGAGTGTCACGGGTGATTCATGACAGAAAGATAGCAACCAAAATGATAGGGAAGCTTTACAAGATGTTAGTGGGATCTGCTATCATGTATATACTGTGGCAGTATCAAAAAGGCAAAAAGCAGAGCTGGAGGTGGTAGAACCAAGATTTTCATTGTGACTGACCAGAAAGGACAGATTAGAAACAAGCATGTCAGAGGGACAACTCCGGTTCAGCATTTTTGAGATAAAGTTAAAGAGGAAAGGCTGAGAAAGTCTAAATATGTGCAGTGGATGGATTGCGGATGTATTGAACAAAATATGTTTAATATGCTGCTGGCAGGCAGGAGGAAAAGAGGATGACGACAGATAAGATTCATAGATGAAGTGAAGGAGGACATGCAGAGACAGAAGAGAATGCTAGCGTTACGGTGAAACGGAAGAAGTGAATCCACTGTGACGACCCGCGCGATCATCGGATAGAAGAAGATGATCTAATTTCTTAGTTGTGGGGATCATTTCATCAAAATGAATGTTCTATTCACTAAGATAGAATAGAATAAAATAGCCCTTTATTTTCATTGTACGACAAAACTATGTTGTTGGTTTGCTTGTTGGTGTTTTTGGTGGGTTTTTTTTAAATTAAAAAAAATCCATGATATGAAACCATGGATGTTTGTTTTACATCTGAGAAAGACCATTCAGTGGAACAATCACTGCTGAGGCAAAAACGAAGGGGAATGAATGGAAGATCATGAAGAGTTGGGCAAAATTATTTCAGTATTTAGCAGGCTGATCCCTGAGACTTTTTGATCACACTGAATATTTATTAAAGTAAAGTAAAGTAGACACATTTAGGTACTGTAGCAACTAAAACACATTTAGCAGTATTATCACCAGTGCTCTTTTGACTTAGTAACTGCTAACTTCCTTATCTCCTCTGACATTAATATTAACACAAAAACTGTGCAACAGGAGCTTTATGGCATGAGTATACATGGCTAAGCAGCTTCTGTAGGTGTAATGTGTAAAAGATTCAGTACATTTGTCCATATAATGTACATTTCTTCAAGCTTCCCTGCTATTTTTCCGTACAAGGAGAGCCCGCACTTGCAATTTTTAATAGCACCCTGTGTAGCACATTCAGTAAAGGAGCAGTCTATTATGACCCTTAAGAAAAATAAAGGCGGCCTCTTTGTATTTTTTCTAGTGCAAAACATTTGGTAAAGCTATGGTTAAGATGTCTTTTGTTGTTTTTTGCAAAAATATGACTAGTTTACTCAAATTTACAAAACAGCTTATGATCATAAAGTGTATCTAAAAGATGAAAATAGCTACGATATCACCCACTGACAATAACTGAAGGCATAAATTGAGCATTTGGCCATCTTTTTAAAAAAAAAACTAGTATAAATAATCTTTCTATAATCTTAGATCAGTTGACTGTTCATGCGTTGCATCCCGCTTGCCTATTTTATAGATACATTATTCTATAATTGCTATGGTGTGTGCACAAAAAAAAATTGTTATAACCAAATTGTAAGATCTTATGAAAGAACAGATCTGTAATTAAATATTGTTTAAATATCAGACACTGAGAGAGTTATCCAAACCAGCCATCTGCAGAAGTGGTTTTTACCTCGGTACTGGAGCTTCTGAGCCCTGTTGTTTGGGCAGTCCTTGCCCTGCATGCTGAAGTTAATATTGGTGCGGATGCAGCGGTTGTTTAGTGGCTGCACAGGACGAACGTTGTCACTCATGCTTAGAAAGATCTGAGAGGGCTGGTTCTGGCTCAGCAGCCGCAAAGAGTGCATCTAACATCAAGACAGAGAGAGAGTGAGAAAGAGGGGGAGGGAGGAGAAGCAAAATTGGCTAAAGTATCACGGAAATGTGAGCCAGACTTTTTGATTCACTGCATTAATTTCCAGCAAGGACTGAGTAGAAGATTACACACAGGAGGAGAGATTTTGGAGGAAAAGCCTCAATGTGAGTAGACATATTTCACAGAGCAATTTTTTTTAGAAAGAATCCTGATCTGAGACAGGTAATCCCCCGTGTATTCTAGGAGCTTTGTTTCAGGTCTGTGCTGGTGGGTGAGGCTCACCTGCATTCGTGTGAGATACACTGGCTTGTTCATCAAGATCCATGTGGCGGTCTCAAAACATGGTGGGATAGTCATAGATCCATCATATGTGATAAAACTACTTGTTTCTGGATAAATCTCCTCTATGTTCAGGCCGTTCAGTAGATATGCATCATCTGCAGGGTAAAAAGGCAGAAAACCAAAGTGAAATGAGACCTTTAATGTTTCATCGGAAGACACTGGAATGTAGTTGTATTAAAAAATGTAAAAATGAATGGATTTGTAAACAAATTACAAAAAGATTATGATATACTGTGATTGTTTTGGCAGATTTACACAGTTACACTACCTGTTTCAGTTACTGAAGACAGAAAGGCCCACAAACAAGCAGCATCTTAATGTGGCTGCAATAAAGGTCTTGCAGAGCAAATGAAGAAATGATTCAATCATGTTCACAGGTTCTAAACCTAAGACACTGACAGCAAAGGATTTTCTTCCAAGCAGTAAAGCTTATATTTAGAGTTATGCTAGTTTGTCTAATTATTTTTGAGTCTCTAAAAATGGGGAACTATGTATAAAAATAGCTGTAATTCTGTAATCAAATCTGAAAGTTTGCACTTCAGTCACATGTTTTTTGTCTGATTTTAAATAAGTGGTAATATTATAAGGAAAAGGAGAAGGAGCACTCCATTATTTAGAGACATGCAAAACTCTAGGTTATATCTTTGTGGTGACTGATTTAGTTGACCAATGACTTGTGATTGACAGGTTGTTAGCAAGTAAGTGTTTTCTTACTCTAATAATCACTAACCTTGACAAAATGTTGTATTCAGTATGACAGTATGAATTTGTGATTCAGACCATAAACTCTCAACTAAACTTTCCATTGAGTGCTTGTTTCCCATAGTCTTCTACAAAGCCTGCAACTAGAAGATTAGCCACATGTTGGTCATTATAAAGAATGTAGGTTTATGGCATATCTGCATTTTCTTCCGTTTTTATTTAACCTTCTAGGTTGTTTTATTTTGGCCATGGCTCTAAAAATTCGTCAATATATGCTTTTAGTGAAACTGGCAACAAAATTCAGCTCTTAACATAAATTGCTGAGCTGATATTTTCACTTATAGAGAAAATTAGTTTGGGACTCAAACTTAAATCTAATTGTAGAACAAATGGTGGATGGCATAAATCTGTGCACTCCAATTGAGTAGCAGACATTGAAATATACTAGTGTAACAAATAAGCTGTAATTTGAGTCACTTATCATATGGAGTCTGGTCATCATTACAACTCTTTGATAAGAAATTTTTTTCACTTCTTTAATTTGCTGCTCTGTGAATGACAGCTTTTTGGTGTGGCAACACAAAACCGCTTTTATTCAAACTGTCTCCGCTGTCAGGATGCTAATTGGACAGACTACATCTCTCTCTTCCTCTCTTTCTCCCCCTCCACTCGCTTTAACTTGCTGTCTACTAGTCCTCTCGTGACAAATGGGCTGCTGATTGTAGTAAGGTCACAGTGGTGGGCTGCTGCAGCTTTAATGCTGAATCAGCTGCATCACTATTAAATACTAGATGATGCATCAAAGGAATAAGTTATAAAAAAAAAAGCACTTTAAGCCACTCCACCTACACTGATATTAGATTGTGTGTTTTTTTAATGTCTATGTATCTTCATATACCTTAAATGTGTAAATTTGAGCTTTTGAGAAGAAAAACAGAAAATATGCCAAAGGACTCATGAGCATGAGTGGGTGGTGTGTGACAGCATCTGCATGTGTGTTTCTGTGAGTCAGTGTGTGCAAAACAGCATATCTGACAGAGTTTTGACAGCTGTTAAAATCCATGCTCCTTTGCTGCTCCTCCTACTGGATGCAAAAGATCCCCCTCTGCCTAACAACAACACACCCACCCCCAGTGATGTGGTGTTCACAGACCACAGAGGTCATCCCTGAAGTACAACCCCAGAAACTAGGTGGTACTGACCACCTCCACAGCTGTGTTGTTGATGAGAAGTGGGATGTGCCTGGGCTGGCTCTTCACGATATGGTTGGTGGCAATCCTGGGGACGCAGTTCGGTATCAACAGGGGGAAAAGTAGAGGGCTTAGAACACAGTCTTGAGGGGAGCCAGTGCTGAGGATGATGACACTGGACATCTTCTATGCAACCCACACTGACTGTGGTCTTTCAGTGAGGAAGTCTAGCAGCCAGCCAAGCAAACCCCATGAACTGTGATCCACTTAGAGAACTATGCAGAGCATGCTGATGGCCAATTTACGATTGGTGCTTTAACAGCCTATTACACACAACCACCTACTTTTATATGTTATTCTTGTGATGGTGTCTCTGTTCAGCATTCGATTCAGGAATGAGTTCGAAGTCTCAGCAATCTAGAAAAAAGAGAAAAGGAAAAAAGAGGGCAAAAGAGTGAAGTTAAATGGTCACATAATGAGTTGACAGCTCTTTTCTTATATGATTAAACAAAATGTAATCTATTTAGGACAGTACTTCTAAGTATGAGAGTGTGTTTTTTGATCTATCTGCTTTCTAGGAATCCATTAAAAAAAGCCTAGAAGACTGTGCTCTAATGACACCAGAACTTGAGCTGAAGCCTGTCTCTGTTGAGGTGGCAGGAGTTGTAAATGTCTTCATGGGAGGCAAGTGTGTAATGGATAATTTTCTGGGCAGTGGAAATGGCCCTTATGAGTGCACTTCACTCTGCTGAGGAGCAGATGGCAAACCATGCAGACATGCTTTCGGTCGACGCACACTCAGTAGAACAGTGGAAGACGGAGACCATCAGTTTCTGAGCCAAGTTGTTAATTCTGCGGATCCACAGTAGGTGGAAACACTGCTGGGCCTTTTTGACCCCTGTGAGTTTTACTACTGGGTTAGATAATGGATTCCATGTATAGCTCTTTATTTAAAACAAAGACATAACACTGTGATTTTCTCTGTGATTAAGAAGTATATTAAATCAACTGACTGAATCCCCCGACCTTTGTATGTTTTTAGTTTGCATTTTCCACACATTTTTTTACTATGATTTTTCTTCTTTGTCATTTGATTATTGTATACATACATCCACATATTTTTTACAAACTGTTTTCTGTCGCTAAACAGTTGGGAAAAGGATGTTAGAAGTATAGTTAGTTTTAGGTAACAATTTTTAATGTTTTTTTTTAAAGAAATAGTAATAAAAAGTAATTGTTTTACTGCAACTCAATAAGTCTTTTGCATGTAAGTGAGAATGAATTTCATTTTCTGGCATGCCTGTTCAAAAGCCTGTCCTCCAGTTGCCTAGTACTGTGATAATTCCTAGAATACTAGGCACAGTGAAAATCAGAGGGTTTTATTTGTCTAACCTTTCCACATGAACTCATGGAAATAAGATTTTTGTCCAGATAAAGGCTTTAAGTCCATCTTTTACCCTGACCTCCATATCTAAAATTAAAAAACCAAAAGCAAAATACCTTCTGCACAGGGACTAAATACAAAACAGATCTTAACTTTTGAAGTAATGTCATTAGGTTAGTTCTCCAAACTGTCAAGAAAAGCTAGATGCTGGCATAGGTTGTCAGGGATCTGCGTGTTGGACCCAGCTTTTGAGTTTATTGTGTTTTGTTAAGCGTTAATCGGTGAGTGAGAGTTTCCCAGCCTACAGAGCCGGCTTCCTGTTTGGCGTATTGCCCACGTGTCATAGGTTTAGGCGGCCAGCAGTGGACAACTTGGTAGCTCCTTGAGTTACGTTTCCTGGCATTCAGCCTAGTGGCTTGCGCGCCTACCATGAGCGGCTACTCAGTTGTGGTCTTTGCATGTTGCATGACTCGCCCTGGCCAGTCTTGTGTCTGGCAAACTGATGCCTCCGCCCTCCAGTCAGGTCCTTGACTGGGGTGGCATGTGCATATGTACATTTGTAAATAGTTTGTTTGGCAATCTGGGGTTTCAGGTGCACTGTCTTCTCGCGGTGTGTCTTAAAGAGTTGCCCCATACATAAGAGAGATAGTCTCAATATGATAGAGAATGTACAGTTACACTGTAACCTTGGTTCTCAGAGTGAGACCTGGGTTCTGATCAAACCATCACCGGTTTCACATCTGCACAGCTGTTTTATATGTAAGCCGTGAGTGTCTTAAAAACATATCCACACGCCACAAGCAAGGGGGGGGTCATACCCCGTATATATGGAATATTTACCAAGGTTACAGTATAACTCTATGTTCGCTCATCCACTCAGTCTGCCACCCCAGACTGTTACATATGTTTTATATTTCAGTTAATTTGAAAATATAGATTTAAATAAATAAAATGCTAAATATGTTTTCTTTAAAAAAAAGTTGACATTTATAAAGTTTTAATGGGCTAATTCATGTGCTATAATAGCAGTTATTTTCACAGTAGCTGAATAATAATAATGAGCTAGAAATGCACACGTGACCACTTGTAATAAATAATAGTGTTATTATCAAAGTCATTTATTCAGTATTTACTAGACCTAGCCCAAATAACTTTGTCATGTAAATCCTGCCTAAAAACAGCTTTGAAGCCACCTGTTGAAACTGGGGTAAAAACAGGTGCACCAAAACCTCACTTAATGACATGTGACATGTGATGTGTGATGTGGGAATTTTGAGCCACGCTTAGGAGCTTTGGAAGACCTTTAAAAGGCCTTTAAAGCCAAATATAATCAAAACTGTTTTGGTCTGAATTTTAGAGGAGAAAATTAAAGATCATCCAAGCCTTTATGTCTTTAAGAAATGTTTTGCGAAAATCTTTGCACATATATCTTGGTCTTTGTGTGTATTGCACCAACAAATATGATACAATTCTTCATGTTTATGCATTTCTTTATGACCTTTTACAGTAGTTCTATTTATAGCACCCACATTTATTTAACTTTTGTTTTCAATGTTCAACATTTAAAGTCTCTTTCACATCCCCCTGGTGCAGGGGGTGCAAAAGATGTGCTCTGGATTGTGCACTTTTATATACAGGAAGTACTGATTGGTCGATACCAAATTCAAGTCTATCATTGGGAGGAATAACAGTAGGTAATTTTTAAATGTTTTATATTTTCTTTGACATATGAGGTGCCTATTTGCTTAGTCGAGTGCCGAGCATTAACTATTAACTAACTATTAAATTAATTGTTGGCTTTGTGGGAACAGCTTGGGGATGGCTCTTTCTTGTTCCAACATAACGGCACACCACTGGACAATGCAAGGTCCATTAATACATGAATAAACAACTTTTGTGTGGAAGGACTTGGCTTCCTGAAAATGATCAATATTTTTTTTTTTGGTTTTCATGTTGTTGTGTTCAATGAAATAAAATATTTTGTTTTTAAAAACATTGAAAATATTAGGAAACATGCTTGTATACATCACCAACTTAGTCTACTTGTCCAATCAGTGCACATGCTTAACTGACAATTTAGGAATGCAAGCCCAACTGCAGAAGTTTCTGAATCTCTGCACTAGCCAGACTATGCTTTAAATTGTTATGTTTTTAAAATAATAGAAAATGCTGAAAAATTAAGTGGTGCATTAGTACATTCATGACTAGCCTTCCATCTGCCGAAAAACATCATGATGCTACCACCACCATGCTTCATTATATGGATGGTATTGGCCAGGTCATAAGTTGGGGGGGATGGGGGAGCTTTAGGAATAGCCCTGGTATGATTGAGGCCACTGTGCTCAATGTGCTGCAGCACTTTTTAAGGACTTTTTCTGGATCTCTACCTCATTACACTGCTATTCCTTGGACTGCATGACATGGTTTGTTCTCTGACACGTTCTATCAAGTGTGGGACCTTATATAGATAGTTCTTGCCAGACAGCTTAATTTACTACAAGTGGACTCCAATCCAACAGAATGCACCTGAGCTGCAAAGGCTTGTCACATTCACCCATTTACACAAGCACTTTATTCTATGCTTTAATACATTCACACACATTCATATTCATACTCTGACAGATGCATCAAAGAGCAACTTGGGGTTAGTATCTTGCATAAGGATAATTTAAATGCACACTGGGGGAACCAGGGGTTTAATCACCAACCTTCTGATCAGTAGATAACCTGCTATACCTTCTGACCTGCAGCCACCCACATGTACTTACGTACATGTTTTATTTTTTAATTTTTAATGCATTTGAAAAAATTTCAAACAAATATTATATATTGTATTGTGTTTAGAACTTTGAGGTGAAAGAAATAAATTAAATGTTTTTTTATTTTGGAATAAGTCCATAGCACTGTACTACTTTCCGGGTGCAAAGTATACTCATGACAGTGAAGTTCAGCACTCATAAAGACTATGGCATTCTGTCCAAGTATGAAAAATGCTTTAAGTTATTCTTGAATAAGTACATTGTTACTGTCTTGTAATACTTAAATACTGATTAAACCAGGTCCAAGTTAACATGGCTTTTATGCCCAGCTTCAGAATAAATAAAGAAAGCTTCTAGTGATTTGCATTCTACTGGATTTTCTTGCTATAACGCAGAATGTCATAGTAACTGTAGCTTGTTCTGTGTCAAGATAAAATTCAATTTCTGTGAGTGAATACAAACTACATATTTGTATTCGTGCAGTGATGAAACATATGTATGAGGCTTACCTTCATGAATATAGACACTATGACTAGTCCATTGGGGCTCTTTGCAGCTTCTGTATAATTTGTGTACAGCTCATGATTATAGTGGATCAGTTGAACCTGGAACATAAAGAGAAGAGAAGTATCATCAGGTTGATAGTTTTAGTTTAAACATCAAGAAAGTGCTTGAAACAGTTACTATAAAATAAATACGTATGAGCACCTTTGTCAAGAATGTATAGTTGCCTTGTATCGATACTCAACCATTCACTTAAATCTTTTCTTATGGCTTGCATGTCAGATGATTAAAAAGGGAAAACCAATACAAATATCTTCCAAGATAGTACATTAAATGGAAGCAGCTGACATGCAGAGAATTTGTATACTCAGTGTGTATAAGGACAGAAGTAATATGAAGGACATAAAGAGACAGGGATATTCTCTGATTATTTGTTGCAAGGCCAGCCTGCTGAGAAAGCTAAACAGTCTTCCAGCATGAAGTTAATGTTAGACAGACAGATGCTTCATTCATGCCAGCTGTTCAGTAGCTTAGGCCTGTTAATGATGTTTTGGCATGGGCAGCACCAACAACTCAACTTCCAACTCATGAAAGTAAAAATGCCTAACCTATATGCATCTGAAAGATGTACAATATATCATGAATAGGTATTTCTTAAAGAAAAGTTTTAAAAGTATCAGATTTTAACAATGAACTGAAAGCAGAAGAGGACAGGAGAATTAAATAAATTTCTGTAGTTGAGAGGAAACAAGCAAATAAACAAATATATTTTCATTCCATCTTTAAATCACACCAAAACCAGAGCCTTTTGCCTTCCGTTCCTTTTGTGTGCCATTCCTGTGTCTTGTTTCCTACTTTTCTTATCTGCTCTTTGTAGTTTGATGTGTTATCTATACTAATAGAGGTCATTGAAGTCTGGGAATAGCATTACCCTGCAGACCAACAAGATGATGTTATTTATTTCACATTTTTTCTGTCTATAGACTGCACAATATAAACAACACAATATAAAATACAATACCCTCTGTCCCCTTCGTGAATTGCTACCTTATTGTGGTGGAGGGATAGGGTTACTGGTGCCAGTCCTGTAGCCAGGCCTATGGGCACAGCCTGGCACAGCCCAAAGAGGGGATATAAGCTGCAACCCAGCTCCAGATAAGCAGAAGAAAATGCATGGATGGGCATACCCTTTGTGACATCAACCATTGTTTAATGAAGTTTCTTTGACATTTCCCTGTTGCCATCTTAGTATTATTATTATTATTGAAACTAGGCTTTACAAGTAAGAAGCACATTTCAGAAAAACAGGAATACTGCACCTCTGGCAGCTACAGTCAGGTCCATAAACATTGGGACATCAACACAATTCTAACATCTTTGGCTCTATACACCACCACAATGGATTCCAAATGAAACGAACAAGATATGCTTTAACTGCAGAGTGTCAGCTTTTATTTGAGGTTATTTACATCTAAATCAGGTGAATGGTTTAGAAATTACAATGTGCATATGTGCCTCCCACTTGTTAAGGGACCAAACGTAATGGGACAATTGACTTATCAGATGTTCCATGGCCAGGTGTGTGTTATTCCCTCATTACCCCAATTACATTGAGCAGATAAAAGGTCCAGAGTTCATTTCAAGTGTGCTATTTGTATTTGGAACCTGTTGTTGTCAACTGCCAAGATGAGATCCAAAGAGCTGTCACTATCAGTGAAGCAAGCCATCATTAGGTGGAAAAAAACAAAACAAACCCAAAAGTAATGGGACAGAATAAGAACCATAAATCAAACTTTCACTTTTTAATACTTGGTTGCAAATTCTTTGCAGTCAATCACAGCCTGAAGTCTGGACCATATACACATCACCAGACGCTGGGTTTCATCCCTGGTGATGCTTTGCCAGGCCTCTACTGCAACTGTCTTCAGTTCCTGCTTGTTCTTGGAGCATTTTCCCTTCAGTTTTGTCTTCAGCAAAGAAATGCATGCTCAATCGGATTCAGGTCAGGTGATTGACTCTGCCATTGCAAAACAGTCCACTTCTTTAACTTCGAAAGCGCTTTGGTTAATTTTGCAGTTTGCTTTGGGTCATTGTCCATCTGCACTGTGAAGCACCGTCCAATGAGTTTTGAAGCATTTGGCTGAATATGAGCAGATAATATTATCCAAAACACTTCAGAATTCATTGTGCTGCTTTTGTCAGCAGTCAAATCATCAATAAATAAAAGAGAACATACATGCCCACGCCATAACACTTCCACCACAATGCTTCACTGATGAGGTGGTATGCTTAGGATCAAGAGCAGTTCCTTTCCTTCTTCATACTCTTCTCTTCCCATCACTCTGGTACAAGTTGATCTTGGTCTACACTTTCCATAGGATGTTGTTCCAGAACTGTGAAGGCTTTTTTAAATGTCGTTTGGCAAACTCACTGTCGTTTGGGGCTCACCAATGGTTTACATCTTTTGGTGAACCTTCTGTATTCACACTGGTGGAATCTTCTCCTGAGTGTTGACTATGACACACATACTCCTACCTCCTGGAGAGTGTTCTTGATCTGGCCAACTGTTGTGAAGGGTGTTTTCTTCACCAGGGAAAGGATTCTTCGGTCATCCACCATAGTTGTTTTCCATGATCTTCTGGGTCTTTTGGTGTTGCTGAGCTCACCGCGGCATTCCTTCTTTTTCAGAATGTTCCAAACAGTTGTTTTGGCCACGCCTATTGTTTTTGCTATCTCTCTGATGGGTTTGTTTTGTTTTTTTCCACCTAATGATGGCTTGCTTCACTGATAGTGACAGCTCTTTGGATCTCATCTTGGCAGTTGACAACAACAGGTTCCAAATACAAATAGCACACTTGAAATGAACTCTGGACCTTTTATCTGCTCTTTGTAATTGGGGTAATGAGGGAATAACACACACCTGGGCATGGAACAGCTGAGAAGCCAACTGTCCCATTACTTTTCGTCCCTTAAGAAGTGGGAGGCACATATGCAAACTGTTGTAATTCCTACACCGTTCACCTGATTTGGATGTAAATCCCCATCAAATAAAAGCTGAGGGTCTGCAGTTAAAGCACATCTTGTTTGTTTCATTTGAAATCCATTGTGGTGGTGTGTAGAGCCAAAAATGTTAGAATTGTGTCGATGTCCCAATATTTATGGACCTGACTGCATACATGTCATAGTCTGTGTTTTTCTGGGTTATTTTGAGTTTCTTATTGTTATCTAAAGCTGAGTTTTTTATTGTTTCTATTCCAAGTGTAGTTACTTCTTGATTTATTTTGTAGTTTGAAGTCTCCTGTGTTTTGCTTTACTATATGTTTTTGATTTTTAGGTGCTTTAATGTTACTGCCTTTTTGAAAAAATACTTCCTGATTTTTAAAAAAGAATGTCTAGTTTCATTCATCCATCCATCCATCGACTGTCACAGAAGATCATTTGTAACCATCACTAAAGCTGTTTCTGTGCTGTGATGAGCACTGAAACTTGACTGACTCTCTTCAAATCAGCCATCCCTGAACAGATGATAAGTTAGTTGTTTTACAACTACTCTTTCAAGAATTTTTGATATAAAAAGAAGCTTTGATATTGGCTTATTATTAGGTAAGGCCACAGTATCAGGTGATGGAACTGTTGCATTGATTTATTTTGATGAAACAGTAATGTATATTTAAAGGAGATGCCACATCCTCATACTTATAGTGTTGTTTACTTTTTTGTTGTTTTGCTGGCCTAAGACAGTCAGCAGGCATAATTTTTATTGCATAATTTTATTTTGTTCCATACAGTAATTAAATAAATAAAGTGTCATAGTCTCATTATTTATGTAACCTGTAGAAAGTATCTCATGTCTCATTTCTGAGAAGAGAGGATTACCATTCTCTGAAGTGGTCAGGCCCACCAACCAGCATGCTTACAGTGAACTTTAATCATTAAAGCATGAGTGTGGCTAATTGATCTCCTTTTTGCTCCAAAGAAGAACTTTAATATCACATGTTTCTCTCTATCTTTTTTCAGTTTCATGCAAAGTTTCATTTTTTCATGTATTTTGGGTATAAAGTAATCGATTTGCACAATGGTAACTACACTGACAACAAAGTCTCAAGGCACTTAGTAATATAAAAAATGTAACAATGAAATGAAATTTAATGATTCATGTTTTTGGACAAAAATTGTTCCTTTTCCATTGTTTCATGAACTTTTATATGCTGATTTTTGTCCTTGTATATGACGTTAACTTTTTAGAGCTTTTAAGAGTGACAAAGTTAATATTATCTGTGTCTAGATAGGTGGTGATGATGGACTAATTAATTTTCTCCATTGTGATGAGTTTGCAGTTAAACTTACTCATGTAAATAATGAATTTCACACCTTTGGTTATACTGCTGTAATAATAAGCTTTGCTTTATTTGAGCGGATTTAGAGGAAACAATAAAATAAAAAAATGACGTTGTAATGTTACAGAAAGATCATGATATATCATGTACTGCATGAGAAGTTATTTTTTGAGACCCAAGTTAATGGTTTGCTTAATGAATGTATAAAGAAATTACTGTTACATGGATTGCCATGAGACAAGGCCAGCATAGAGGGATGAAATGTCGGTTTGCTATAATGTTATACTTTCTTTGCACAATTGATTCATGCATATAAGGTTGGACTGGGTTGTGTGACTGAGGCACAGAGTTGCAGGAAGCAAACAGCAGCACTGCAGAGAAAAGTTGAGAAAAGTGCCAATAAGTTTTGCTTACACTCATTCTGATCCCCACAAAAAAAAGTAAAGCAGTACACATCTACTGTACTGCTTTGCTCAATGAGAGGGAGTGCTGATTTTATTTTATTTTTTCAATTACACCTAGACAACTCAGGCTTTGCTTTTGTTTCAGATGCTCAAATAAAGCATATCATTAAAAATGAAAAATGACTTAGTCTGGATACTAAATTTAAGTCTAAAATCTGTAATGTGGGTATAAGGACGGTTTTACTTGCATTATTATAAAATATGGAAAATGTAGGATCAACTTTAGATGAGAAATGACAAAGGGGAGAAAAACTGTCAGTTCTTTTTCATTGGTGTTTGAGAGTGAGGATAATTTTTGTTTAAATGATTTGTAAAACTATCTGCTCAAGATTTTTTTGCGGTTATGCTACGTGAATTTTACATCATAAACAAACTAAAACACAATTTTGGCTTGAATACAACTGTGTTTCCATGTATTTTAATTTCAGGTTTTCAAATACAGATTATATTACTTTTCCTGGACAACTGTCTGTGAAAACATACAGTGGCGCCTAGATTCACTGTAAAGGGCTTGTAAAATATTACAGGAAGTGCATTTTCTGTGTTTCAGCCAATCAGTGTGATTTCCACTTTCTAAACCTTGATCATCTTGTGACTAAATCTTCTTTTGAGTGGGATGACATCAGTTGTGCAAGAGAAGGTTGTGGTACCCCAATGATCGGAAGACTGGTTCTTTTGATTCTTCTAAGTACATTCTGTGAGTTGACTTTTTCCTGTATTGTGGAATGTAGCATTGTAAACCATATAAGTAGGGATGCAGCGATACTGATATCGGGTATCGGCCTCGATACCACATTTTCTAAAGTACTCGTACTCGTTAAAAGTCCCCCGATACCGGGGACCGATACCACGGTCTGAGAAATGTCTATGTTTGAGCGGCGTGTAAGGGGTTAATCACAGGTGCCGAGTGCCCGCCCCCAGGCCCCGGCTGCAGCTCAGAGCGGGGAGATGGAGAGGCCAGACATGTCAGCCGTGTGGAACTATTTCAAAGTGAATGAAGACGACAAAACAAAGGCGGAGTGCAAATTGTGCTCAGCGAAATTGTCCAGCGGAGGCTCAAAAGGTAGGGCATTTAACACAAGTAAATTAATCAAGCACCTAAAATCCCAACACGACAACGAGTACAAAGAGTTTACCCACGCTTCTAAACAAACACAACCCACGCTGCAGCAAACTCTTGCAAGACGAGAGAAAATG
>VUQR01031583.1:0-14351 GCA_015108515.1 Hemichromis elongatus | reverse complement strand
AAATTTAAGTCCAGTCACTGCAGTAGAGTAAGACGAGTAAGACAACATCTGGTAACATGTCTGTGAGGTCACTCTTTTGAGGACATCAATGTTCACACTTTGGACAGAGAAGACAGATGTCCACTCACATCCTGGGCCATTTGATCTCAGAAAATCACATGATAGCGTGGGGCTAGGTTTCACTATGAGCTACCTTCTCAACGTCTTCTGGGGGAATGCCAGAGTGTTCCTAAACCAGCAGTGAGATGTTCATGTAACAAAGGCAGAGATTGCCTTTATAATCACCAAGACCCCAAGACTTCAGCAGCAGGTCCTTGAGCTCCTGAACTAGGCCCATTGTTAAAGCACCTTGGACCACTCTTTGTATCTACTATTAACTCCACACCAGGAACAACCCACAAAAAAGCTGGATGGTGCACATTTTAATTTTCATCCACACCAACTTCAGCAACTGACTGACTTGATGAACCCCTCACATTATTTAGTCCATTTAGGCCGGTGTGGTGGAGGATGCCAAAGAACAAAGTTGTGTTGATTGGAGCATTAAAGTACCCCAACAAAGTTGATGCACAGGAATACTGACAATATTTTTCCAACAAACTGAACGGTTAGTAGGAAGGGTTTTAGATCAGGGTCTTAACTTTTTAGCTAAGCTCTAATCTGGGAACTCAGTTGCTCTGACACAAGGCAGATACCAAAAATAAGTGACTGTACATCAGCGAATACCAAGACTTTTCTAATAAATGCTGTCACCAAAAAGATGTGAGGAGTGACTTGATTTCAAGATCACGACAGAACTGGAGACTATAAAGTGCACCCTTCCCCAGGTGATGTTTTCTATGGCTTAATGGGTAACACCAAGTTCCAGGGAACCTCCATGTGAAGACACCACCTCAATTTTGAAAGCTCAGGGCCATTTTATACCTGCCATGTGGTGCCTTATGACAAAGCTGACATCAAATTGATGTAACATCTGTTGTCACTAGGTGCTTGTTATGTTGCTGTCGCAACAGATGAGTTGAAATGTTGGTTTTGACCTTTGAGTTAATAATTTATCATTAAAACAAAGTCACAGATTAAACAGAGGCAGATGCAACACTTTCAAAACATGGACTTTTTGAAAAAGAAAATTACCTGTGCTGTAACGCTGAGCATAAATGGATGTGTGATAATGTCACTGGCGGTGTCTTGAAGTGCAGCAGCTTTCACTGACTTGTCTTGTTCCTTCAGTATATATACAATATACTAGACTCATGACCACATGCGAGAGTTTGATGGTTCAAGCTTCATCACATGTCTGTTCCTGTCTCTCTATGGATGTGATTTTCATTGAACGGCTAATACTGATAGTTTGACCGGCTTACCTCCCATGCATCACGGTTTGGTCAGGTAAAGACTTCGACTGTGTAGCTGTGCCTACTTTTTTCTGCAGGTGGTGAAGCTTCCTTGCACCAGCCTGGACTTTCTCTGGTGCCTGAAAAAGTTTCGTATTTAAAAAAAAAAATGACAAAATGTCTTTGGTTTAACAGAAAACAGTCTTCAGTGCATGACAAAAGCATCAACATTTAGTTTCACTTTTGAACCAGAGAACAACGTTGTACATCCTGTACATGTTGTTTGCGTAGTTTATTTAAAGGTTTTCAGATAATGTCGAGTAGGAGTATTTTAAAACGAAGTGAGTCACAGTACCTTCAGTTGAATGAAGAGGGTATTGGTCCTCGATGAATTGGTGGCCTTGTAGACCTCCTCTGGAGTCAGTGACTCCACATTCAGAGGTTGCAATTTCCTGTCTCTGTCAGCCGTGAGGATGGCAAAAGGTACGTTAGCAGCCAGCTGAGGGAAGGTGTCCCTCAGCAGTTCCAAAAAGTCGTCCTCCTCCAGGCCGCGGTGACACCGCAGTTCGTGAAGTGGGTAGTTCTGAAACACTAAGAGGAAACAGACAAATGAATCCACTCAGTCACAGCTTGTTCAGTCATCCATCACATGTATAACACATAACTCAAAAACTGTAAAGATAGTGGGAAGCTTTTTGGCCACTTTATTGTTATTGAACTGAAGCAAACAACTATAGTCAGGGCTCTAATGAAAATGTTAAATTAGATATTTTTTATTTCTGATTAATGTTTTACAGCTTCAACACACTCTACTGGTCTTTAAAGACCGTTTCATTTTCAAAGACTAGACAAGTCAAGACCACGGTAATTCTTGCCCCACAGGGAGCGAGTATGCAATCGGTTCAGTTGGTCTGTCTGTTAGCAGGCTAGCAGTTTTCAAGATATCATTTTTAAATTTTGTGTGACACTAGATACCAATAAGAGCTAGAGCTGATTTAATTTGAAGAGAAATCAGGTCACAGTCACACTACATGTGAAAAATCAGTAAACAAATTTTATTATCACCCACAATTTTTTATGGATCTTCTTCACAACAAAATACTAAAACCATGAGTACCTGGGGCAGCTAAGCATTTGACCTTGACCCTCATGGTTAGTCAAAATTAAAGGTGACGTTAAAAAAAATGTCAAGAAACGATATCGAGTGATGTATAACATGCAGTGCTTGTCATAGACCACACCATGCCGTCTCGCCCCAGCACTAAATGTGATAATAATCAACATAAAGGAATGAAGTTTATTATTTACAGTTACATTTTTAAGGACGGGCAGAGGACAATAGCTCTGCTGTCTGCTAGCCTCCACAAGTTTGCTGTGTGTGGATGGCAACTGAAGCCATTTCTGGACAAACAAGTAGCAGCTGTGCATTTACCTTGGGGTGCGACCACCTCCATCTGAGAGTCCTCAAGGATGCGGATCTTCAGATCTACGTGGGTGTCTGATCGACTGAGCTGAGACTTGCCCAGGTTCTTCCTGTCAGACTGGACTCTGGGACACAACAACATTATTGATGGAAATCAGGCCATAAAACGAGATATTAATTTGCTTAATGAGCAGATGAGGCTTGTTAACATTAAGTCACCTGGTGTCCAGTCCGGTTGGATTTGGGGTGGACGGACCGACTTCCTGTTCCGCCAGAAAGTAACAACAAAAAAAGGTTTGTATCTTAAGTGTTTCCACCAAAAACAACAACACTGTCCTTATTTTTAAGACCAACAGACCAAATGCTTGGTCTAAAGGTTACATGGTACCTTCAGTCGGACGAAGAGAGTAGTGTTTCTTTTTAAGGTCATGACTCTGTGGATCTCCGCTGGAGTCAGCGCGTCCACACTCAGCGGCTGAAGCAACCGGCTTCTGTCAGCTGTGAGGATGTCAAACGGTTTACCAGCAGCCAGCTGAGGGATGGAAGACCTCAGCAGGTCCAGGAAGTCCGCCTCCTGTAGATCACGAGGACACCGCAGCTCCTGAATGTGGCTTTTCAGAAACACTGGGAACACAAAAACGAAGTAGGTAAGAGTCTGAGTAGGTAACACGCGTTACAAAGAATACATCGCTGCTGCAGCTTGTGCTGGTAACAGTCGGCGATGACCAAGAACAATCTAAAAGGTTCACAGGTATACTTCAGCTAAAGTCATTCAATTTTCCAATTTAAGGCAAAAATGTCTTTAAATGTGATTAATAACTTAACATGACTAAGACCTGTGAGTTGATTTTGTACAACCCTGCAGGCACCCAGAAAGCCTCTCTATAAACAAACTGTTAACATTTCAAAGTCTCAGCAGAAAAGCTTCCAGAGAGGCAAAAACTGTCTCACCCCATTAACACTGGAAATGTTACCTCAGAGCTAAAAGCTTTACATTTACCTTTGGGTGTGAGCACCTCCATCAGAGGGTCCTTTAGGATCCGGACCCTGAAATCCACGTATGTGTGTTGCTGGCTGAGCCGAGACTTGCCAGGTTTCCTCCTAGCAGACTGAACTCTGGGACACAATGCGCATGAGAAATATAAATCAAAGGTGGAAATCAGGAGATGAAAGAGAAGCTTAAACTGAGAAGTTTTCACATGTGGCAGCTGATGATTACTGGATACTTGTATCTAATTATGAAGTAAATGAGGGGGTCCTTATGGTTTACCAACCTGAGTTGAAACACTAGACATGACGTATCACACTGTCTCGTTATGCATTGTACAAAAACGAAAGCAGAATTTTCGGCAGTTTGATGGTCTGCAGAATTCAGGCGTGTGTTACTGTGCAATACTCCCAGAAACTACAAGAAACCAAACAGCTCCATCTCAGACTCTACAGGCCTCAGTCAGCATGTTAAATGTTAAGTTCATGACAGCACAATTAGAAAAAGACTGAACAGGTGTGTCGTATTTGGGAGGGCTACCTGGGGCTAGATAGTCTCTCCTAAAGCAACATGGCAGTACTGCTTAGATTTGGACAGATGAGACCAAAGTGGGTATGTTGGGACACAAAGAGTCTGCACAGCCTGACATATCAACACAAACACCTCATACAAAGAGTCAGCACAGTGGGGTGATGATTTGGCTACTTTACAGTCACCAGAGTCAAGTGCAGACCACAGCCTGACTGAAATGTCTTTTTTTATCCTGTCCTGATAGACAAAACCTTAAAATTAGGCTTTTACAGGTCTGTTTATTATGGCTGACAGTCAGGCTTTGACTCACCTGGGTTTCGTTCTGGTTGCTTTTAGGGTTGGAAGAGCTTCAGCTAAACCATTTCCTTCCTGCAGGAACTGTTTCGTTGAGGCTTGAAGCTCCTCCGAGGGCTACAGAAAAAAGAAAAGATTTAGTGGTGTAGTGTTGGGCTGCACAGTTAAAGGCAAATTACCCTCCTGACTGGTCACACCTGAAGTTTTACAACCTATTTTAATCCTCAAAATTCTCAGAAAAAACAAAGAAAGTCAATAAACCAGATTACTTCTTTGTCTGGTAAGATTTTATAGTAACAGACTTTGGTCTTTGGGAATCAGCACCTTCAGTCGGATGTAGAGCGTAGAAGTCCTTGTAGCCCTCTCCACCTCCTCCGTCGTCACTGACCGTACTTTCAGAGGCTTAAGTTTTCTGCTTTTGTCACTCACAAAGAGGTCAAAAGGTTCATCAGCAGCAAGCTGAGGGAAGGTGGACCTCAGCAGATCCAGGAAGTCGGCCTCCTGTAGACCCCGAGGGCACATTAGCTCATGAAGTGGGCACATCCGATACACTGAAGAACAAAGAACACACGCGAACAGGCTTTTATTATTTTACTTCAAAGTCCCAGACACTACAAAGAGACACGAAACAGGAGGGTTTACTGGGCGCACCTCTGGCTGAGAGCACGTCAGATTTCATGTGACCCAGGACGCGAATTCTGATCATTACGTGCGTCTGTGTTTTCCTGAACCCAGGTCTGCCCACCCTGTTCCTGAAAGAGTAAAGAAGTCAAAAACAACATTATGGCAAATAATTTCGCCTTTTACATACTGTGTATGTTTCTTTTTGTCCTCTATATTTACTGGTTATTTACAGCAGTGTTTGAATACTTGAGGTACCTCATGTGCTCGATGCTTTGGTCAAGAGCGGAAGACGCAGCAGCAGCATCTTTATTTCTGTGCAATGGCTGAAGCTCCTCTTCAGCTTCTAAACTCTGCTGATTCTGAAATAAAGACGTTTGAACCGTTTTTTAGAAAAAAGGCCCCAAAACAAGTCAGACTACAGGACTGTTCACGATTCCTTCATTATGAGAAGATCCCAACTGCACTGGCTGGATTACAGCCCTACATCATGACAGAGCCTCCACCTTGTTCTACAGATGGCTGTGGATGCTCACTGTGGTATCTCACTGCTGAGATATGACACGTTTTTGCCATAAGAGCTCTGCAGAAAATTCTTTACTTTGGGCATTTTTCATAGATTCATCTAATAAAACTAAAAAAATGAAAACAAACTGTGAACAGGCTGCTGGTAACGAATAGCCTGAAGATCTATTTTACAACTGGTTCTATGCCAAGTCCTCTGTTCTGTGTAGACACAACAGTGTTCAGAGCTACGAGCTAAGTCAAGAAGATAGTTTACAGGAAGTTTGCTTCAGCAAGGACATCACACATCAGGCACGATGTACCTTCAGGCGAATGTAGAGGGCAGAATTCCCAGTTGCTCTGATGGTCCTCTCGATCTCCTCCGGAGTCCACAAGTCTATTTTCAAAGGCTGCAGCTTTCTGGTGTTGTCAGTTATAAAAACATCAAAAGGTTCATTGGCAGCCAGCTGGGGGAAAGTCGACCTCAGTAAGTGCAGGAAGTCGGCCTCCTGAAGGCCACGACGACACTGCAGCTCATGAAGCGGGTACTTCTGAAACACTGCAATGCAGAGGGAAAGAAAACCGGTCTTTGATTAAAATTAAAAGTTTCACCCAAAGACTACAGGCTTTGATTAAAAACAAAAATAAATATGACTTTGTTAGAGTGATTTTGTTAATAGTTGTCATTGTTGTACTTAAATTTGTAAACCTTGCCTTAGACTGCATGTTAGATATTCATCTGTTCCTTCTCTACACATCTAGGATGCTGGGGGAGGTAATCAGGTATAGTGTTTACCTGCAGACATCCCATCTACCGGTTCTGGTCCCTTATCTGCTAAAGGATGTTCACTCCCGGCCATTTAGGGGCTCGCCTATGCTTAAGGACCATTAAAGGAAGGGCCGTATACATGGGTGTGGGGAGGTGATCCTTTTTGTCACCACACACACACACACACACACAGACACATGCATACACACACACTCAGTGCCTTAGGTTAGGGGGGTTTTACCATGAGTGTTGGTGTAAACTGCAACTAAAGGCTGCAAGAGAAGCTCTGGCTTTGGGAGTTGGCTGGGAGCGGGCAAGGAGCTCTGGCTCCTGGACCTGGTTCTACCTGCTTCCCCTTGCAAGTAAAAACCAATCATGCAGTTTGTCTTCTTCTGTTCATGGGTGAAAGTCTCTGTACTAGCGAGGCCTGTGAGATGCAGACCTAACAGACTTTTTATTTTATTCCTGTGCTTTAGATGCCTTTTACACATGCTCCTGATAAGCCAAAATACGTTATGGGGTTTGGCTTCCTCCCACAATCCAAAGACATGCAGTTAGTGGAGTCAGGTTAAATGGAAACTCTAAATTGCCCATAGGTGTGAATGTGAGTGTGAATGGTTGTTTCTGTTTATGTGTTTGCCCTGCGACAGACTGGCAACCTGTCCAGGGTTTACCCTGCCTCTTGTCCTAAGACAGCTTGGATAGGCTCCAGCGCCTCCCATGACCCTGACAAGGATAACTGGAAGCAAAAGGATGGATGGATGTTATGAGAGTATCTGCAGCATGCACATTGCCCATAGAACTCCACGACCTTAGTTTAAAATCAGAGGAAGAAAACATCCAGAGTGGGGCTGGACCATATTATACTGTTCACGGTAATACCGGTGTAATGCTAGGCAATGATAAGAAATTTAAATATCGCAACAGAATATGGGTAAAACGCGCATGCCCAGTGCCTTTGTTTTTGTACGCACATGCGGGAAAAAGCATGGCAGCGACAGAGATTGCGAAGGGCAAAAGCAGATGAATGAATGAATGAAACAGATGAACCAGAATTGGCTGTAAAAATGGTGCAACTTCAGTGGTGTGAACTGGTTTGGTTTTTATCGGTCACATACCCACCAAAGCACTTTTTTTTTTGTAGAACGTGCAAGCGGGCCGTCGTTATTACCGTATTTATCAGACTTTTAAGGTGGTCTTAAAATCCTTTAATTTTCTCAAAAAACGACAGTGCGCCTTATGTATGAATTCTGGTTGTGCTCATTGACCTCAAATGGATTTTATGTGGTACACACCGTTCAGAAAAGTTTTAGTATGACTTGAGTTACGAAGCCGCACCTCTTGATGGGTTGTCAGAGCATTACGGCTACCGTAGTCAGGAGCCTCGTGTTTCAACATAATATTACTGTATAATTGCAGTGAATAGATAGGAAAATAAACCGTAGAAAACTAAATAGAAAAGAGAATAAGAGAAATAACAAGTTAGCATAAAACAGTGACACACTCCGGGGCCTGATCAACCCTGGCAGGGCCTCCTTGGATGAGAGTGTCTAGTGATAATGGCTGAAACACCCGATGAATCCAAAGTCCACTAACGACGATGTGTCCCAAATCTTAATATGATAATCTGGATCAGATCTCTAATCCCAAAAAGGGCAGATTAGCTTGGGTAAAAGACCGAAAGTTGAGGCACACAATGATGTATGCTGTTGGTAAAGTTTCTGGGCTGCCTTTCATCATAACAGCCATCAAGATTCTCGCAATTTAAAGCAATGCATCATCAGGGATTACAACATCTAGTCCTTTTATTGAATGTGTGTATTAGGACCCAAAAATGGCACCTGTTAGGAGACATGCGTATGAAGCGGCTTTTTAACTCAATGCTATCAGTCACGCAGTAGAACATGGGAATAGCAATAATTCAGCATTAATGAATCAACGGTACAGAAGTGGAGGAAGCAAGAAGAATGAGTTGAGTAAAGTTGGACTTATCTGACTGCTTTGTTTCACTTAATGCGTCTAATAATCCCGTGCACCTTATGGTCCGTAAAATACGCATTTGGCTTTTTTATTTGGCACACTGCAGTTTAATGTTGCAAAGCACCTCTTTTTAACTTTTGTGGATATTATACATGATTATGCTCAGTATATGTCAGCCCATTTCTACTAGAAATGCCTTTTGGTTAAACTGTCAGCAAGGAATTTGCATTTGTACTGTTAAATTTTTATATAGTTTTAATGCACATAAAAAACAGCTGCTTGTTTAAGTGAAAATAAATTGTTGGCGGTTTTTTTTGCACTAATAAAGTTGTGAGTGGAGTTGTAAAGTGTTTTGTCTCGTATCAATTACATGGTTGGTTATGTTGGTATTGCAAATTTTCAATTATATATATATAAATTGTAATAAATATTTCTGGCCATTTTGCCCTAATCCAGAGTAAAATCCAAAGATGTGACAGTAATGGTTTATTTATTATTTCCTGTCACATTTTCCTCACACTCACCCCTCTTTGAAAGCACTTCGATCATCGAGTCCAGGATGCGGATCCTGAGGTCCACGAAACTCTGCGTTTCACTGATCCAGGGTCTGTCTGCTCTCCGCCTGCCAGTCTGAACCGTGGGAGGGATGAACCTAAAAAGGAAAAGAACAAAATAAACTCAAGCTCAGCAGATGAGTTACAAACGTTTACAACAGCACGTGCACACACATAACAGTGTCCGTCCACTTACAGTGTGTTTGTTTCTTGTAGCCGTGGTGCTGCTTCATATTGTTGCTGTGCCATCTCCTCCTCCCCCTCTTCATTGTCGTCCTCTTCCTCCTCTTCATGTTCGTCTTCCTCTATTGGTTCCTCAATGTAGCCGGTGAGTCCTAGGGTTTGGCTGTCCTCCACCCCTGGAAACAAATTCAAGTTTATTTATTTACTTTCCCCACCTGACAGCGTTAATCAAATGTGCAATCATGAATAAACAACGGTTAGCATGCTGCGTCAGGGAGAGGAAGGAAAACGCTTAACTTAAATTCCCTTTTTCAAATTTTTGTTTGCTGGTAAAAACCAATAAGCATATGGGACTCCAACTAACACTTCTTTCATCCCTTAGTCTGATTAGTGGGGTCAAATTTGCAGTAAAATATTTTTCAACCAGACATTAAAAAACTCCAAATATTTGACCCTATTGGTCTTATTTAAGTCTCAATATTTGGGAAGTTTTGTTGTTTTTAAAATTCAGCGTCAAATTAAGCTCAGTGAAGTCAGCCGATCACTAAAAAAAATGCTGGGAGGTTATAACGCCCGACAAACTGTTCATTACGGCAATGCATTTGATAAAGTCAAATAAAAAGTACTAAATGACATACACAGAAACAACAGGGGTCCCAGAGTGGATCTATGTGGTACACCACATCTAATAGGAACTGCAGTTATACAAAAGGACAACAGTTTTAAAAAGAAAAAAAAGAAAGAAAATAACATATCTTGTTTCTGTGTATCTTGAGCTATTACAAAAATGAGTCTGACGACTTTGTTCGCATGTATAAAAGTAGGTTAAAAGTCATACTCGGCTCATATTTGTGCTGCTCCTGATCTTCTGGTAGTCGACCTCCAGCCTCACAGAGGGAAAACTGGTGCTGGTCTTCTGCACCACAGAAGCATTTTAGTGTTATTAAGTAATAAAACAAACCAATGAAAAAAGATATCACTTCAATTATTATTATTATTGTGAGAGCAGGTGATACTGCTAATTAACAAGCAACCTGTTTCATTCTGATGAGTTAAGTTTTAGTTTCACCTATTTAACATGTAAACAAACTGCAGACTCCAGGATTCACACATTCAAATAGCGCTCACATATGGCACCTATTTGGTGTCCACATAGGCTGGTGTGTGCCTGCAGTTTGTTTACAGGTGAAAGACTTTATCTTACCAGGGCTTGCAAAATTTCAAAATCCCTGGTAGCCCTTCGGGCAGGCACTCTTTAGTTTTTGGTAGCCCAAAATAAATTTAAGTAGCCCGAATAAAAAAGCAAAGGCATTGACATATAGTTTTACTTCCTATGATAGCCCAATGTCCCGGGGCTAGCGATTTTGCGAGCCCTGCTTACACTTGAAGATGTCCCCAGTAGTGTATTGGTCTCTACATTGGCCTGATAAGCCAAAAAAATCCTTTTACAGTTGTGTCAAATCTGCCAAATTAAAGCACGTGGAGCTAGCCATTGTTTCAACCCCTTGTGGATAAAGCCAGAATTTTCAGGTCCAAGTTACATACATTTTATCATCAGAGGGTGTGTGGAACTGTTTTTAGAAAATGCTTGAACAAGACTTTGCATTACATAAATTACATATGCAGAACAACCCTTGGACTTCCAATAAGTATAATGGTAATTAATATTCAGCTGTCAAGTCTAGGCCATGTCACACAGGCCAGCTGACGACCGCTTAGCAACCACTGGTTCCTAAGGAAAAATATCTGTTCCTCAACCAGTTGCTAGATGTTCTTGAGTGAAAAAAGTCACTGTCCTTTTAAACCAAGTTTTTTCTTATTGGCTGCCCCTCGCAGAAGTCTAATGAGTCCATATAAGGATATCCCCTTTCATTAAATTTAGGCAAGATCCAAGCATAGACAGAGACAGCAGTAAAAATGAAATATATCAAGGTATGTTCTATATATATATAAAAAAGATATTCCAATTATATATATATATATAAAAAAGATATTCCAATTATATATATATATATAAAAAAGATATTTCAATTATATATATATATATATATATATATATATATATACATAACATGGGTTAACATTTTACTAAAAGACGTATTTTTAACAAGAGGCGTCAAGGCCTATTTATAGGTTCGCCAGGTAAAGATATTGTGGAGCGACGAGGTAGAAAAAAACTAATCCCCCCCAGAAGTTAGGGTTTAAAGAGCTTCTTTTTTTAATTTTCAGATTTACCGTTAATATGTGAACATTATATACGTTGGGAGCCTAAACCGCTGGTTTTACAGCATAGCGTTCTTTTAAATAGAGCACTGCGTTTTTAGAGTTAATTTAAATAGATTCCAAATAAAATAAATAGTCATGACAAGCGCTGTGAAATCGCACCACAGCGCTTGAACAAACACCGTTGTGTGTCCATATAGCCGGCAGGCCGCCATCTTTGTTTTGATTCGGGAATAGCGGCGCGACTTGGGAAACGATTTAAAATATTTATTTATATCAGTCACTAGGACGGGTATTTTTAACCCCGACGACTCTGTGACTCTATCGTGATTCTAGAGCGTTTAATAGCAGCTGTAGCTTCCTTTAAACGACATTTCGAGGTTTTAAGACCCCATCGTATTTCACTTTAAGAGAAAGCAAAGATAGCTCTGTGACTTTAAAACGGGCTAATAAAAACTAAAAATTTCGAAATATGACATGGCTGAGGGGTGTTACATGTATGCCGGTATAATGGGTGTTATGAACTGGTTTTGAGATGTATACTCGGATGTCAATGGGCTTCGCGTCATGCAGATAAACATTAAATTAAGGTTTTTGTAAACGGGGTTCATCATTACGCGAGCTCTCGCTCTCTCCACAGGACAAGACGCTCTCCTGTTATCCAGCAGAGACTTGACGGCTCACAGACCTAAAGCTTCCAACTTGACTTCAGGCTGCAGGAGCTCCAGCAGTCTCCTCTGCCGGTCGATCTCCTGCCTAAAGCCCGCAGCCTCCTCCTCGTAGTCGGCTACAGTCCTCTCCACCACCGCTAAGATCTCGCGGGCGGCCAAGGTGAGCTTCTCGGCGATGACTCCTCTCAGCATGTCGGTCTTGGACGTGTTGGGGTCGGATGAGTCCGGCTCCATGGTGGGGCTCCGTGGGTCCCGCTCACTTCTTTACCGGAGCTGGAACAATTAACGCGCGTGGGGGAACGTGCGGCGCGGATGTTACACTCCAGGCAACGTACAACAGCAAATGCTGCCCGGCTGGAAACATGAACCACAAAAGAGAAAGATAAAAGAGGCTTCTTCTAATTCCTTTATCGGCTTCTCCCTTTAGGTTTCCCCAGAGCGGATCATCGGGTTCCACCTGACTCTGTCTCTAGCATTCATCTCTGTCACACCACGAATTTCCCCTGGTCTTTTTCTGTTCCTCCTGTTTGGCAGCTCCATCCACAACATTATATCTCCAATATATCCACTGTCCCTCCTCTGCAGCTTTGCCTCTCTAACTTTGTCTTCAAACCGCTTAAACCTAACATATTTCTCAGGCCATCACATCACAAAGCAAGAATCTTAAACCCATCTCTCCTACTGCACACGTCACCACTGTCTCTCTGTCCTGACATGTCCTGCACCACACTCACATTCCTCTTGTCACAGCTCCTCTATTAGCACTCTATGATATGCTGTCTCTAGATCAATGAAAGACACATCCTCATCCTTTAAAGAAAGCCTAAATATTATTACCTGGGGAATGAGTGAGGGGAATAATAACCATAATAATATTTTAATAACATTTTTAAATAATACATTTTGTATTTTTTTTGTTTTTAATATCTTTATTAATTTTCGTAATAATATTTCCCTGCATCCTCTCCAGAAAGTGGAACAATACAATTCAATAAAGCTACAGTAGGAGACAGGGACACTTTCCCTACCAGGGGACACACTTTAAAAAAAAAATGTAATTAACCCTCATAGCACAATGTATCATGATTTCACCCTATGATATGTATTTAAACCTTGTATTATTGTGATGGAAATGCAAAGTTCCTGTTATACAGTGCTATAGGCCACTTTCTCGTAGGAAAATGTTTTCATTTAATGTTTCCAGCCGGACAACATTTGCGTGTGCACCAACTCTATAGTAAACCTCTGGGTTAAACATCCGACAGAAACATTTCCTCACGCGGGGAAAAAAGTATTCCATGAGCGACTCGGTGATAATGACGATGGTGCCGAGCTGGGCCACCGAGCCGGGCTGCGCTAACATGTCCAAAAGCGACATACTGAGAGGAATCATCACCGAGAAACTGAGCACAGCCGCCCGGGAGATTTTAGCAGTGGTGGAGAGGACTGTAGCCGACTATGAGGAGGAGGCTGCGGCCTTCAGGCGGGAGATTGACCGGCAGACGAGACTGCTGGAGCTCCTGCAGCCTGAGATAAAGCAAGAGCCAGGTCGGTGTTTTAGCCCCTGTAACATTAAGTGAAGTGCTTCTAAACATTAGCGGCCACTATATTAGGTACACTGTTTCATGTTATGGTTAATGCAAACAACGAATGACCAATAACAGCATGGCCAGTGAAGGTGAGGCAGAACCAGATAGCTCCAAACAGAGGACCAGTCAAAACAAATTGAGAACCTTATTTATAAACGAGTGGCTACCTCTGTAGCATGGACATGATTTGTTATGAAAACTTACACTGACCAGAAAACTGTACTATGCAAAATATGCTGCAAACCGGTCCCCACCACGGACTCAAACACAACAAACCTCTTCTACCACCTACGCAAGAATTGCATAAGGAGAGACTTTACAGGGGGAAGTTAAAAAGAGCGGTCAGGTGCTCAAAATAAACCTTAGACTCAAACTTTAGAACAGGCTTTTCTCCGCAGCACGCCATGTAATAAATACTTACAAAAAATAGCAGCATTGCAACTTATGTCTAAAAATGTATAGCTTCATGCATCGGACTAAACACTCAACTACAGGTACACGACGCCCAGCAGAAAACACTTCACACAAGTCGAATTGCCTGAGATTCACAGATTTTACAGAAAAAGCACTATTTTGTGATATATATCGTTATCGGGATGAGAAATGTTTATATCAGGATTTGAGATTTTGCTCATATCGCACTGCCCTACTTGGAACAGAGAAAATATCCAGTGAGCGGCAGGACTC